>JBAMJV010005733.1:0-75000 GCA_037951105.1 Echinarachnius parma
GGCAAATATGCAATTTCACTGGCACCAGGCCAGTGAGCCAAGTGCGAGTGTGGAGCCCTGCCCCCAATCTTAAATTCTAGACAAAAGAACATCAGCAACTTCCAGAAAGCGAAAGAATCTGAGTAAAGCCTTGGTGGTAAAGACAAGTGTAATTTACCCAATATTTTGTAAAGTATTATTTTATTTTGGCATTCTGCTTGAAGACGTGCCCACGACTTGGCCTGCATAACTAGTAGTAGTAAAAGAACCAATGCGCTATACAAATTGCATTGAACCGGTCAACCGGTCCTACCAGGACCATTTACAATACTTTCTTCTGTGCATTCTTTTAGTCATGCAAACCAAGTCGTGGATACAAGTCATGGAGTTAACTGCATAATTATGCTGCAGTAATTATTCATGGGCACGTCTAGTCTTCGAGCTGGAGAATGCATAATTAATTTGTATTAATTCTTTCTTTAACTTTTATTTCAACATGTTTGTTCATCATTTATTATCATATATCATCATGATTATACAATAAAAAATGATGGTTTGCATACTTGTTTAATGTATACAATTACAAATTTAGAAAAACCTGGCTAATTCACATCTGTATTGCACATCTAAGTACAACAAGTACAAAGTATTGTAAATGGTCATGATTACTTGTTTATGACCAATGCCAATGGCAATGTTGTAACAATTATAAGCACATTGTTTTATCATTCATATCTTTATTCCTCAATCAGTAGGCAAATAAGGGAAATGCACTTAAAATGTAACCAAGTCAATAACTATATTGTTGATAAAATTAAAAACAACTCGATCATTGCTAGCTGCGAATCTCACTCACCATGTACCAGCGGTTAATCAACAGATCGCACGCCCAAGGTAGCCCGTGGTTACGCTAGTCCCGTCTCGATGAACAGCCCGCGAGTGGAAGATTTCTGCAGGAGAGAAGAGAGCCACACAAATGTATCAATATGTTCGTGAATCTATATGATTCCATGATCAAGCTTATATTGACACGATCCCCATATAATATACCTTTGAAACAGATGAAAATAGTAATAATCGAGGTAAAAAGTAAAACATAATTACCTGAAATCTAGAGAAAGTTCGTTCTGTATCAACTCGCTGCCTCCGTTTGTTATTACTGCTAGCCTTGGGTGCTTTCCGGTTGTATATTTCATATTTCTTTTATGAATATTTCTATAAAATAGAATTATTTCAAAGGAATATAATAGTGCTAGAAATATGCAAATATAGTTCTTTGTAATATTATTTCAGGTTCAAGCCTGCAATGTTCTCAATGTATCTGTAACTCAATGTAACTTAAAATCTGAGAGTTTCGACATAAGACTATCTACATTATTCATATGCGTAATGACCCTGCAAGCGCATCACGATTATATCGTCTGAACGTCGCGTCGATCGCCGGGGAAATCTGCCGAAGTATACTTAGCGTTGTTTGCAATGCAGCATCTACCCATGAAGATTACGTACGTGCGTATATTGCCATATGCGCACGGGGGCCGAGAATGAACGCGCGGTGCGGGAGGAACCAGCATACGAACAACGCTAAGGCAGTTACTACGATCGCTATGATCAGCGCGCTACGTCATAATGCCCGCAGCCAATCACGTTTGGCTAGTTGCCAGCTAATTAACATTATCCTTATTTTTTTCCAGAGGGAAGGAATACGGAATCGACCGAACTGTCTGACATAGGGCAGCTATTGGCTGAGTGAGCAATACGGCAGCTAATGGCTGAGCTGAGCTGTAGTGCTAATAGCAGGCCGTTCGGGCAGCGAACTACTGCTCTTGCGGTGAACATAACACATCCAATCGATAACATCGCAAGAAAATTCAGTCATAGATCTTCGTGAAATAAGCGTCAAAATGGGCAACTTGAATGCAATTTCTCAAACGCACTTGAAATATATACATGTATGTGGTTATAATTAAACTCTCATCAATGCCTGTTCTCGACCAAAATTTTCCATCAAGATTATGATTCATTCCAATGGCAAGCTTCATTTCGGTAATTGAACGTAAATTTTAAAATGGACAATGGGCAATGCAATTTCTCAAACGCACATGCACGATATGGGGTTATGGTTGAACCATCATCAATGCCTTTTCTCGACCTGTATATCTTCGATTCCAACAAAAAAGTGTACACAGCCAGATTTTTAGGTTCTAAATTCAAACTGCGTTAATCGTGTAAATGTGTAATCCTTTTGCACATGTTAAGTAGACATGTCAACCATTAACATTACAATTACTGCTCCTGAAATAGCAATATAGGAAAAGAATTAGTGAAAGAGAGTGCAAATATATGTCTTGATCTTTGGTGAATCCCTGTATAATGTGTACATCAGCTTGTAAATAAAGCAAATAAAGATAAGGTGTACGCATGACGAACATACATAAACACGACTGCTCAAATGAGAGGTAATATACAATCTGATTATTTGTTTGATTGATGAATGCAATATCAGATCAATTGAGATTCACATAAAACATTCTATATGGCACCTTCATTATATTTTGTTATGTTGAATATTATTGAAACACATTGGCCATTCCTGTTTCACGACAGCTTATTCGGTTTTCGAACCATCCTGTTATTCATGTTGACTGTTAATACTTTTCAGTTCAGCGTGTAATAATGTTGTCAACGAATTGTTTCGACATTTCTGTGTACATTATGTAAGGGTGCAATAGTATTAATAATATCAAACGGCAGCATATCGAGACATCACAAAACGACTTTGTCATCGTTTTAAATTACGTTATTTTACTTTTTAATAACAGAAATGGCCGTTTAATGAAAATTCACAACAAACACACATTTAAAGGGATAGTTGAGTACTGGTAAAGAGAGTACAGTTTTGGTCAAACTGAATTTTAGTAACCAAAACCAGCACCATTACATTACAAACTAATAGTTATAACTCCACCATGATCGAAAGGAATACAAAATTACAAATGACTAAGTAAAAAGCCTGTTATCATTAAAAAAAGAGCCGTTAAAACTCAAGAGGGTGCTCTCTAAATACTCATCGGTTTCAACCATTTGAAATAAAATAGTGCACATGTGATGTTTTGTTGAAATAGTGATTAGATAAAGAGATAATCAACAACTATTTAAAATCCTTTTTGTAAATTTTTGAAAAGAGGAAGCATTTTTTTTTTTTTTTTTGTAACGGTTGGTTCAAAATTCTCTAATGAGTTTGGGGCCCCACAATTATTACGAATGGGTATGTTTTTGTATATTTCAAAGTATTTTGTGTAGCGCCCTCTATACCAAAACTCAACTATCCCTTTAAGTGGATATTATGTTCTTTATATAATATAAATTGCAGATACTGGAAATGCTGAAACGTTGTATCATGTTATAGATATGGAAACTAAATCATAACTGCAACATAATACAAAAATGTATAATTTTATATCATAATAACAACACATACGTAAGTATATGTGAGTTGAATGGAATAAGTTTTAGGACAGCTGAAATATAAGCAAAATGTATTGATTTGTTTCTATTTCACATTATTGAATCTGCCGATTTTCTTTCTGTTGATGAATGACTACGACAATTTCTCACTCTATTTTTTCAATCGATTAACACATGGATTAGAAAAATTACATGTCTTTTTCTCGAACAGTACATGACCACTACAGCTCCGCCTATCCCACCTCAAAACTCAACGCTTGCAGAGATATTAAGGACAAATTGAAAGATAGATTATTTTAGAATTTGGTCATTTTTCTGGGTCGACGTTATTTATATAAGTGTTTAATTATAACTCCGTTTCCTTCAAGTGCGTTTGATAAATTTGGATTCTCAACACTTGCAATGAGGATCCATCATACTGTTGAATAAGAAACTATTTGCCGTTCAGACAGTTCAGACAGGGATAAAGCGACACTATTTCAATGCAGTGATATATTAACAAACGTGCACAATATTGTATCACTCAACGAATCATGCTTAATAGTCAAACATATAAAGAGGGTTTTAATTATGAAACCATAATCCCTTCTATAAATAGAATAGAAGGTAACAAAGGCAAGGTACATTCAGTGGCGTAGCCGAGAAATTTTCAAGGGGGTGGGGGCTCCAACCTGTAATGGGGCTCCAACCTGCGAGCGCGTATTAAGCGCAAGCAATTTTGGGCCAGTCTTACATGCCTTAGGGCGAGAATATAGCAGGGGGCCTGGGGCGTAGCACCCGGAAGAAGTTGAACTTTAGCTATTTAAAGCCCCCAAATCGGCTATTAAAAGATAAGCCAGAGAGGGGGGAGGAAGCTCGAGTTCCCCCCCACCCCCCCCTCGCTACGCCAATGGGTAGGTGCATGTAGCCAGGGCAGAGTTCCCATTCCTTTCAGGACCAGGAGATGATTGTAGTCGCATTTTGGCATGAATTGTTTAAACTTTTTTCGAAAGCACGGCGATGCCAGTGCCAGCGGCATAATATAATATAATAAGTAGGGCATAGTATGTTTAATATATGTATGTAAGTCTAGAGCGGAACAAATGGGAAGTAGACTTTAATTCGTCATTTAGACGAATTACGTACCGATTTGTTATGTTGATCCTAAAGGAATACACATGTGTTCTTCGACCTTAATTTCCATGTTAAAGATGTAAAGGTCAAAGTGTCCAACGCTTTGTATCAAATCATATTTTACAACTTAAATTATTTTTTTTATTGTGAGGGGTATTTTGAATATAATTAAATTTGAAATGACAAGTGTCTTAAAAACTTTCACAGAATATGCTAAAGTTCTGAATTGTTCAGCTTTTTAGTTGGCATTATATTTGTCTTCCTTTTCTCTCCATATTTTTTTCATAGGCATTATTCATATTCTTACTAAACTAAACCACCAATTTTTAGTTTTTTAGTTAATCATTCTTTTATATTTTGTTTGTATAAAAGACATCATTCCCCTTCAGAAACCGTCCCGTACAAACTATCATAAAATACCTAGACACCCTTGGATAAGTCATTCTTTATTAAAATCTATTAATAAGATAAATAAATTATATTAAAAATATTTTAAAAAACCTAGTCCTAGTATTATAAGAGTAAATATACTAAATATCATAATGTACTTACTAAGGTTTAGAGGCTGCAAAGACAAGTTATTTTGTAAATCAATTTAAAATATATAGGAATGATGCTAAAAAATACTTGGAAAGTATAAATAAAGTATTATATCCTCCAAAGAGTAATGATACAATTTCTCAGGTGGTAAGTGGTGACGTATTGAAACAGGACAAAATCGAAATTTCAGAAACGTTTAATAACTATTTTGTGAATATTGGCCCAACCCTTGCTAATAATATTCCACAAACAGATGGTGAGTTTAATACCTATTTGAATAATAAAAAATCCCTCATCGTTATTTTTGACTTTGATCCATGAACAAGAGGTTATTGATATAATTAAAAATTTAAATACGAAAAATATCTTCTGGATACGACGGCAATACAAATTTTCTTTTAAAAAACATTGTTCATGAAATAGCTTCTCCTCTTACACACATTTTAAATTTGTCTCTGAAAAATGGTAGGGTACCAGACAAAATGAAGATCGCTAAGGTCATCCCTATATCTAAAAAAGAAAGTCATGAGGATTTGAATAATTACCGGCTAATTCCTTTGTTATCGTCTCTCTCGATAATTTTAGAAAGGTTGGTTTGTTCACGTACGCTTACATTTTTAAATGATTGTAAAATTGTATCCGGTTCACAATTTGGTTTTAGAGAAAAACACTCCACAACCCATGCGTTGCTTTCATTTATTAATAAGATCGCTAATGCTATTGATGATCAATTACATACAGTTAAAATATTCTTGGACCATTCCAAGGCCTTCGACACGATAGATCATAATATATTATTATATAAGTTAAATCATTATGGAATACGTGGGCATGCGTTGGACTGGTTCAGGAGTTATTTAGAAAATATAAAACAATTTGTTGTTGTGAATGGGCATGAGTCAAGCCACAGATTTGTTTCTTGTGGAGTACCCCAGGGGTCACTCCTTGGCCCTCTTCTTTTTATTATATACATGAATGACTTTCCTAATGCTTCTCAAGTATTATCTTTTATACTTTTTGAGGACGATTCTAACCTTTTTTATTCACATCGTGATCCAGAGGCCTTGTTAAATATAGTTAATAATAAAAATTAAATTGGTACAGAAATGGATTCATGTAAATAAATTGTCATTAAATGTTGTTAAAACACAATATATGGTTTTTAGTAACACGATAAATTCACTCCCTGGACATATTTTAATAAATAATATTCATTTACAACGAGTGGATAGTATTAAGTTCCTAGGCTTATATATTGATAGTGATTTATCTTGGAAATCACATATTAATTATTTATGTAATCTAATTTCTAGAAATACTGGAATTTTATATAGGTTAAAGGAGTAGTACAGTTTTGGTAAGGCTGAACTTTAGTAACCAAACCTGGACAGTAACATTATAAACTAATAGTTATAAATCCACCATGCTCGAAATGTATACAAAATTACAAACGATTAAGTAAAAAGCCCGTTATCATTTTTTTTAAAAGAGCCATTAAAACACAAGAGGGCGCTTTCTTAAAAGACATTGGTTTCAACCATTTTTCATACAAAATTATGCATGTGATGTTTTATTGAAATAATGATTAAATAGAGAGATCATCAACAACTATTTTTAAAAAAAGCTTTTGAAATTTTTTGAAAAAGTGCAAGCATTTTTTTATTTTTTTGAAAAAATCATCTAATTATTTAGGCCCCAAATAATTATAAGATCAGATATATTTATTGATATTTCAGCCGTTTCTGGGTCGATTTTGACCAAATAAAGTTTATTCTGCCATTAAAATTGCATGTTCTCTCAAATTCGACACTCAGTTTTTCATTACCTCACAAAAAATTGTGATGTGCAGCGCCCTCTCTACCAAAACTGAACTACCTCTTTAAGGAGTTTTTTCCAACTACTGTTTTACATATTCTTTTTGAACATTAATATTATCTTACATGTATTATGGAATTTTAACATGGGGCAATAGTACATTATTATTACTTGATAAACTAGTTAAAATTTAAAAAACGAGCTATTAGAATTGTTAATTTTAAAAAAGGTTTTTTTGCTCACACAATATAATTATTTTATTCAAATAAAGTATTGAAACTAACTGATTTATATTTTTATAATATTGGGATATTTATGTATAAATTGTCCAAAAATGAACTTCCTGAAAGTTTCATGACGATATTTAAAAAGAATGATTACTTCCATACTTACCCCACTCGGCAGAGCGGTTCCTTCCATTTACCATGAACGCGTACACTATTTGCCCCAAAACAATTTTATTTTCTGGTCCAAAATTTTGGAATGATCTTCCGAAAGAAATTACTACAAGCCCCTCTCTTTTTGTATTTAAGCGTAAATTAAAATCATTATTATATATTAAGTACTCGTAATAATTATTGTTTAGATAGTTTTAATAATTTACGTTATATACATTTATATATTATATGTCATATTTATATCGCTCTTTATAAGTAAGTTTCCACTTTTGTATTATTTTTATTCGGTTGGATCGATTGTAATATTCTTGTAATATTCTTGTCTATAGTGGTCTCAAAATATTTGTTATTTGGCAGTGCACCTTCTATTCATTATCTTGTTCTTTTATATTTTGTTTCTTTTCATTTTCTTTTTCAATATTGATAAGACTCAATTGCCCCCGGGAACCAAATGTTTTACGAGCTTTGCTTCTTTTTGGTTCCCCCATATTTCACGTTATGTTAATTACAAACAAATTATTGATTCTGTAATATTCATTAGGTGATACGTATATCATACGTATCACCTATTGATTTTGTTCGAATTTGTATTATTATTATTCCGATTTTGTTCGTCGCATATCTCAAGATCAGATGAATCAATCGTCATGAAACTTCACATGATGATAGATCATCATCTGACTTAGTGCAAGAAATTCATTTCAATGTCGTCAGATCACTGTGACGTCATGAGGACGCCATTTTGTCAAATTGTAATAATCATCATATCTCAGTCATGAAAAATCAATTTCAATTCAAATTTTGCATCAATATCATTCAAATCAATCGTCATCTTTTACGCTCATGCGCATGCGCCTAAACGTGGAGACAAGCGCGTACGCGTCCGTCAAATGAAAAAAAATGTAAGAATTGTTCAAAACCCTAACCAAAATAATTTCAGACAATAGTTTCAGACAATTTTAAGCGTTTTAAAAATTTCCGCGCGTGCGCGTCAGTGCGCGCGTAACACAAATTAATAGAAAAAAAATGCCTTTTTCTCACATGTTTTGCAATTCTGATACATCCTTCAACACACCCTATTAATTTGAGTAGTTGTTGACTCATAATAACGGAGTACGCGTGCGTCAAAGTCAAAATTACGCACGCACGCAAATTGGCAAAATATGGTAAAAACATCCTTTTTTTATTCGGCCATAACTTTTTTTTAAGTCCACAAACACCCAATTGTCCAAGATTATGAGTTGTAGATACGGATTCATACCTCATTTATGCCAAGTAAATGTTATAAAGTCATCATATTGACGGTTAAAGTTGAAATCGCGCACGAGTGTAAAAATTGGCTAAATCTGGTAAAACATGCCTTCTCTTATCGATCATAACTTCTTTAATACATAAATAGATCGAACAAACTCATATCCAGACCAGAATTGACCAAAGAAAAGCTGAGATATGCCTAAAGCGTTGATCTACATGCAAATTTTTAAGTCACAACTATCAACCATTCAGGTGTTCTAGAACATTTATGTACTCAAAGCGTTGTCTTCAATGAAAGAAATGACCATGATCCGTTCATCTGAGCTAAAAATGACTCCGTCTTTTTGTTTAGCCTATGATGTCAGCTACAACATACTGAAATCTGGGGACAATGCGAGCTGAAATGGCCGAGATACTCCTGAGAGAACGTGGCAATACACAAAGCACATTACTTTACGTACCACACAGACTTATATATGACCTTTGACCCCGCTGATATTAGGACTAAAGCATTTGCGATATTCGTGTTGCATGAGTAAATGTTTGCCACCTGATTTTCTATATGTGTTTTGAATGTGGATTGAAGACTGTTTAACTAGTATTAGCTGATACATATATCATACGTATCACCTATTGATTTTGTTCGAATTTTTATTATTAGGTGATACGTATCATACGTATCACCTATTGATTTTGTTCGAATTATTATTTATTAGGTTATACGTACATGTATATCATACGTCAAGATTTGTATTTATTATTCTTCCAATTTTGTTCGTCGCATATCTCAAGATCAGATGAATCAATCGTCATGAATCTTCACATCATGATAGATCATCATCTGACTTAGTGCAAGAAACTCATTTCAATATCGTCACATCATTGTGATGTCATCAGGACGCCATTTTGTCAAATTTCAATAATCATCATATCTCAGTCATGCATCATCAATTTCAATTCAAATTTAGTATCAATATTGATCAGGTCAACGGTCATCTTTCAGGCTCATGGGCATGCGCCTACACTTGGAGACGCGCGCGTACGCGTCAAATGAAAGAAAATGTTCAAAACCCTAACCCGAGTAATTTACTATATTATGTTTTAGACGATTTTAAGCGTTTCAAAAATGTCCGCGCGTGCGCGTCGGCGCGCGCGTTTTTGCGCGCGTAACGCAAATGAATATGAAAAATGTCGTTTTTTAACATGGTTTGCAATCCTGATACATCCCTAATATAAACGCACCCTATCAATTTGAGTCTTTGTTGACTTATAATAACGGAGAACGCGCGCGTCAAAGTCAAAATTACGCGCGCACGCAAAATGGCAAAAAATGGTAAAATCATACTCTTTTATTCGGCCATAACTTTTTTTAAAGTCCATAAACCCCCAGTTTCGTTTTAATATTCGGAAATATTATGAGTTGTAGATACGGATTCATACCTCATTTATGCCAAGTAAATGTTATAACATCATCATATTAAGGGTTAATGTGGAAAATGCGAATTTTAACCGAATTTAATCGATTTTTAAATCGATCACAGCGGACTTCCGACCATATCTCGCTTAATCTCCATCGATTTTCTCCCAAATTTCGATATGTTGTAGCTGAGGTTATAAAAGGTAATGAGGTCTCAAATATCCAACAATAGGAATTTAGGCACTATTGTGTGTCTCTATACAAATGTGATTAGTCTGCCGCGCGTATTTGCGCGCGTAACGCCCATGAATAAGAAACATTTCGTTTTTACACAGGTTTTGCATTTCTGGTACATTCCTCAACTCATTCCATCAATTTGAGTCATTGTTGACTCATAATATCGGAGTACGCGCGCGTCAAAGACAAAATTACGCCCGCACGCAAATTTGCAAAATATGGTGAAAACATTCTTTTTTATTCGGCCATAACTTTTTGTATAGTCCAATAACCCCCAATTTCTTTTCAATATTCGAAAGGATTATGAGTTGTAGATACGAATTCATACCTCATTTATGCCAAGTGAATGTTATGATGTCATCATATTGAGGGTTAAAGTTGAAAATGCGAATTTTAACAGATTTTAATCGATTTAGAAATCGATCACAGCGGACTTTCGACCATATCTCGCTTATTCTCCATGGATTTTCCCCAAAATGTCGATATGTTGTAGCTGAGTTTTTGCTCTATTCGCAACTTATTCATAACATTTTGTTTTGGTCACTGGATCCTGATGATTTTTTCGATTTAAAACAGGAGTCCAAATCTGTTACAAATTGAGAGTAATCCAAAACGTATGTTTCGACCTAACTGCTGACGCAATTATGCTTTTAACTTGAAATTTCGCATGTAGATAACAAATGCCAGGCTAGGAATATAACCTTAATATAGCAGTTATCGTGAAAAGTTTGTAAATCTTTCTACTCTATTCTTTCATAAATATTTCCGTTCAGGAATGAAGATGAGAATTGCCAATTTAATTGATCAGATATATTATCAGTCACTTAAATTCATATTATTATATCCACACGAGTAACTCGAATCAAATTTCAGAGCTCAAACATCAAAATATCAATTTATTTTTGTAGTTACAAATATTCAAGCTATGCACTATGGCTTGAAGTGGAATAGCGCCATCCAACGGCAGACTGTAACTCGCATATTTCTCCGCTCGTCACAAAATGTCACAAAACACACATGTTATTCGCGCGTTGTTCAAATTAGAGGATTGCACATCCATTTTTAAACTGCAAATAACACGTTCCTGACCAAATATTGGCGCTTAGCTATCCATTAATATGATTTAAGGTACTTAGTAATGGGTGTAGACAAATGTGCTTAGGCTGCAGCGTACCAATATCGTACATTGACAAGTGCAGTGTGCAATCATTGATATGTATTCCACGATTTCCCTTTTCCGTTAAGAGATCTAATGTTGGTCTCGCGGTATAATCTGTGACGCAAGATCTAAGGGTCATGGGTTCGAATTCAAGACAATATTCTTTTACTTTCTTTTTTCTTCTTTTTTCTTTTTTTCGGGGGGATGTAATAATAGTTTAATGATGATTGAGTAGTTATTTTTTGAATCCTTCTATCATCATAACCTATCGCTACGTATAACCTTAATTCGTCAAAGTGACGAATTCAAAATCTAGTTGTATATTAGTCTTCTGTGTATTTTATATTGTAATTCGTTTATGATATATTGTTTGTTTGTATATTTACTTGTTCAAAAATTATTGTGAAATATGAAAATAAATTTAAATTAAATTCAAATCAAATGTTGCTGCTCTTCCTTGTGAGGTTGATAAAGTTATGTCCGTATTTCAATGAAAAATAATTTTAAAAAAATATCCAATATACATTGCACATTACTCAAAAAGCATTTATGAAGCTCAAAAGTTATTCCATCTCGGCCTGGACGTTTAAACAATTGAGCATAGTTTACTCATTTTTTACATTCACCAATAGTTAATATTTCATCCCTGCAGGTGTCTGGAGGGAGCCCTCTTGTGTTAACTGCTGCTTTTTTTAATGATAACAGTCCCGGCCGGTAACCTAGTCGTTTATGTGCTTTTCTGCCTATCAAGCATCATTGAATTATAACTTTTATAGTTATAGACAAGTTTTAATGGTACCTTACAAGGATCAGTTACTAAAACTCTTCTTTTTATTTTGTAGTTCACGTGGATGCAATCAGACTGGTATTTCTGACGTGATATCACGTGATGGGGACAATGAGCCGCCAGCCAAACCAAACACCAATATGACGCATCGCATTAATCTGGAATCCACCGATAACATGTAAAATATTCCCCTTAATATATAAAGATAACACCTTTTTTGAAATAAAAGTTATTGTTTGGTTTCCATGATATACAGATATTAAGGAAATATATGTATGCCACTATTTGGCAAGTGCCCTTCAGTATTCTTGGACCCACTATCAAACTGAACGTAAACAAATAATTTGCAATGGTAATTATTTACGTTACAAAAACAAACTGGTTTGGAAAATGGTTCTGATATTTAGAAAAAAAACATAAATGTGATCACATCACACTAAATTAAACAGTATGAACCATTTATGAAAGCACTATAACCAGCCGCTAAAGTAGATATACCATCAAAACATATCAAATGTTACATCATAGTAAAGCGGTATCTTTATCATTATAATAATGTATTATATTATCATGTCCATAATTATCATCTAGATATGAAAAAGTGGCGTTTATTATGTTGGTGTTCTCTTTTTTTTTTGAGGAAGTGGCACAATTACGGACAAGCTATGGATATTCAAGGACCTTCAACACCAGCAACTTTACTTCTACGAAAGTTTCTTAAAGAAACCTTGGTACCGCAACCAATCAAACTCCGAAATGTTAAGGTCAGTCTTTTTGAAAATCCTGTTTTATTCTTATGTTAATGGTTCATTGAAGATAATTATTCCGACTTATTATTTTTGTCGTTATAATCATGTTATTGTTAAATCGTAGGTTATATAAAACAAATCAGGATTCGAATACACATTCACGTTTATAAATACAATTGGTCGATTCCAACGAGAAGTGTACACGGCCAGATCTTTCGGTTCGAATCAACTGCTTTGATTTTTTAATCCTTTTCACAGGTAAGGAAAAATATGTCAACCATAACCAGAAAAAGTGCGATCATGAATCTTTCCGAACGGCCAAGTAATGTTTTGGAGAAGTTCATGGTACATTTCATAACGTTGCCTCCGAATACAGATGAATTAATTTTAAAATGTGATTATGAAACGCCAAAACAATCTGCTTCATGCAAATATTCCATGCTTTTATTCCATCTAAAATATGTTAATCATGGAATACATTCACATGATCTTATTGTGTCTTAAACGTCACTATGTTAATTTTTAAACTCAAATGTTTTATTAGTGTGTTGGGATTGTCCTGTTTTAAAAATATGAGGTCCTGTCACGTTTCCTAAATTGGTGAATAAGCTGTAAATCATAATTATTTTCCAGTATTCTAAAGACTGGAAAATACCCTTTCAAAAATATCAAAATAAGTGTTGTGCGCACAAATATGACTCATATAAAATGTACATGAAAAATGTGTATTCGTAGGTAACATGCAATGTACTGTATACGTAGGTAACACAGAGGTTCTATTCTCAGTGACTGTCACGAAATATGGGGCTTCGTTGTCAGCTTTAAGTGATCATACGATCATACAAAGAAGTTTGCCGGTTTTGACGGTCCAGTGGAAAATTTAACATCTGAACACTTCAATCGTAAATATCTTTTAACGAAAGGGAAATTGGAAAAACTGAAACCTGGACCATGCTTTTATAGTTAATACGAATACAACACGGTATGAGGGAACCACTAGAATTCCAATTGGATTTTGAAGATTTGGACAACGTTACTAAGTCCCTTTAAGTTACCGTGGTGCAAACAAATGGAAAGATTTACCAATTGTTGTTAAACAATGTATATCGCTCAATATTTGTTTAAATATAATTAATAAAGGATTAGGGTCCAAGTTGTCAACCTCCTCGTGGTGGATCCTGGAAACTGTACATCAGGCGAATGACAACAACTAGAGTCAACGGCAGCGTCGTGACATCACCGCATAGTAGCACCCTTGCCCGCGTTACTTGAAACACCACGTCAGACCAACTCCACCTTGAAGCATGCAGCCTGGCGCCAACCCACAACACGCGCCCTTGTCAGGGCGGGCATCATCTGATGTCATACGGGACGGCATCACCATCATGCAGCTGAACGTGGAAGGCCTCACCAAGGCCAAGATCAACATCATTGAACACCTTCTCCAAAAACACAAACCCGGTGCTATACTTCTACAAGAAACTCACAATAAGGACATCTCGCACCTAAAGATCTCCGGCTTTACCCTAGCTGCTCACACCGAGAGCGACATTCATGGCATCGCCACCTTCATTAGGAACTCTGCCAAATGGAACTCAATAGCCTCATGCCTTCCAGACTCAAGCCTGGAGTGGACAGCAACATCAATCGAAGGAGTTACAGTCACCAATGTCTACAAGCCCCCCACCTTCCGGCTTCAGGCTGACTCCATCCCAAACTTCGCCCCACCCTGCATCTACGCAGGCGATTTTAACTGCCGCAGCACCACCTGGGGCTACAACAGCACCAACCATGATGGCGCTGCGCTTGAAGACTGGGCCTCTGCAACCGGCGTGCAGCTCATGTACGACCCAAAAGAACCGGACAGCTTCCACTCCGGCAGGTGGAACACATCAACTAACCCAGACCTTGCCTTTGCAAACATCAACGGCGCACTACCCAGTCGTACTATCCTGGACCCTTTCCCAAGATCTCAACACAGACCTTCAATGATCACCCCCGAAAAACCCTAGAGCCGATCAAAACAAAACCTCTGAAGAGATGGAACTTTCGTAAGGCCAGGTGGGACCAGTTCTCCAACCTAGTGGAACAAGACGTAGATAACCTACCCTTACCATCCTCCTCCAACCTGGACCAAGTGTACACATCCTTCCGCAACCTCCTCACCACAGCAGCCAAGAGATCCATCCCACGCGGCCACCGCCGCTGCTACATCCCCTCATGGGACGACGAATGTAACAACCTCTACAACGACTTCCTCGAGGCCGAACGCGGCGATGAAGCAGCCTCTAAGGCAACCCTTTTAACAGCCTGTCTAGACAACAAACGTAGAGAGAGATGGGAGGAGACAGTTCAAGGAATCGACTTCACCCACACCAGCAGACTGGCCTGGAAAACGCTGAATCGCCTCACCGGCAAAAGTCCCAAGCCAAAACAATGCCCCGTGACCGCTAACTCAATTTCGGAACAGCTCCTCGAGAACGGTCGCTTCAAAGACGCAGACAAGAACCACACTCGCCACATCAAACAAGAAACCACCAAACTCTGGCAGGCCCCAGGAGTGGATGGACTCTTGTCATCACCCTTCACTCCCGATGAGATCGCCACTGCTATCAAACACTTGAAAAGTGGTAAGGCTCAAGGACCAGACAACCTGCCTCCCGAGTTCCTACTGCACTGCGGACCAAAATGCCTGGAATGGCTCCGCCTCCTTTTCTCATCCTGCCTCACCCACCAGTCCATCCCTAAGATATGGCGCAAAGCAACCATCATCGCCTTACCCAAGCCAAACAAGCCCCTATACAACCCCAAGAATTACAGACCAATCTCTCTCCTCTGCATCCCCTTCAAGCTACTCGAAAGACTCCTTCTAGCCCGGCTGGAACCAATCGTCGACCCCCAACTTCCTGACGAGCAAGCAGGTTTCCGCCGCGGTCGCAGCACCGTCCAAAAAGTAGTCTTGCTCACCAATGACATCGAGAGCAGTTTTGAGAGAGGCCACAAGGCTGGTGCCATCCTGGTCGACCTAACCGCAGCCTACGACACCATGTGGCACCAGGGACTCACCCTAAAGCTCCTCCAGATGGTACCAGACCGCTACCTAGTAGGATTCATAACGAACATCCTATCTAACCGCAGCTTTGTCCTGAAGACCAGCGACGGACAGTCCAGTCGTCCCCGACGTCTCAGAAACGGACTCCCCCAAGGTTCAGTCATGGCACCAACGCTCTTCAACATTTACATCAGTGATATGCCCAAGACTGCCGCACGACAGTACGGCTACGCAGACGACCTTGCTCTCTTTCACTCGGACAAAATCTGGTCAAAAGTTGAAGACGTCCTAACATCTGACATGGCCAAGATCGCAAGCTACCTGAAGACATGGAGACTAAAGCTGGGCGCTGCAAAAACAACTGCAACTGCCTTCCACCTCAACACCAAAGAAGCAAACCGCCAGCTCACAGTCAAAGTCAACAGGAACCTACTGCCCTACATCCCCTCCCCAACATACCTTGGAGTAAAGCTAGACAGACAGCTGACCTTTAAACCACACCTAGACTCACTCCGCGCCAAAGTCTCATCTAGGAACAACCTACTCCTCCGCCTTGCGGGCACCACCTGGGGTGCTAAAACTCCCACGCTTCGTACTGGCGCCCTCGCATTAGTCTACAGCGCTGCCAAGTATGCCGCCCCTGCATGGTGTCGCAGCTCACATACACCCAAACTGGACATCACCCTAAACAAGACTGTGAGGATCATCACAGGATGCCTCAGACCCACGCTAACTGATCTCTTACCAGTGCTCGCTGGTATCGTACCCCCCGCCCTCCGCAGAGAACACTATACTCAACAACTAGTAAACAAGGCCCTCCAAGACCGTACACACCCTCTACACCGCACCACCTAGAACACACAACCGGGTCGCCAACGCCTACGCTCACGCAGACCGTTCAGTCGCCATGCTGACACCTTGCGGGAAAGTACTCACAACACCCTCACCGCATGGAAGGACAGCTGGCAGCAGACCCCCAGACCCCCTCAATTCACAGTGACCCCAAACACAAAACTACCTCCAGGCGCGGATCTACCTAGTCTAGTTCTAGACTCTCGGAATTAATCTCCGCCACCCCGAAGATCTGTATACGTATGTGATCGCTGCCGAACCGGTTCGGCAGCGATTACTGCTGTGTATACAGATCTTCGGGGTGACGGAGATTAATTCCGAGAGTCTAGAACTAGACTAGGATCTACCCCGAAAGGACTGGGTCACCCTCAACAGGCTTCGCACAGGGGTCGGCAGATTTAACGCCAACATGCACCGCTGGGGACTCAGACCTTCTCCGGCTTGCACGTGTGGAGCACCCGAGCAGACTGCCTCCCACATCATCGAAGAGTGCCCAATCCTTCGCCCACCTGGCCACCCAAACCCAGATTTTAACAACTTGGACCCCGACACTGTTAACTGGCTACAAAACTTGCGTGACGTTGCGTAGAAGCTGCGCTGCCTCATACGCAAGAAGAATAAAGGATATTTATTATTTGTTCCTTGTCCGCATTTTGCAAGCCACATTTCAGAAATTGCGAGTTTATTGTCTTATATGAAGAAAACAAGTCATTAAACAGCTTGACTGAAAATATTAGGGCTTGAAATCTCTTTTTCGTGGAGTTATAGACTCCAAAAGAATAACAGCGACGTAACGTCAAATATATTGCATTACGAGTCTTCGCCCGTGCAAAATTTTGCTCACGATATAGCTGCCGGCTTATTCCGGGGAGCACCTCGTTGCTGTGCGTGACCCCTGCGTGACCCGCACACTGATTGTGACCCGCACACTGATTGTGATCGAACAACGGCGTAAGCGAATACTAAACAAAATAACTAAGAGTCACTAAAACTGACTACATGTAATTTTTTGTTTTCATTTCCGAGACCTTTTTCGTGGCATACCTTTAAAAAATATCGCCTTTACAATACATTTACCAGAATAAGTATAATATTGTCGTTATATTATGCTTAATCAGTTAAACACATTTATTGGCCGATTTATAGTTCGATGAAGGGATGATTTATACACATTCTTTTTTCATTCGTAGAATCCAAATTAAAGGGTTGTTCGATCTGATTTATTTGTGTGTGTTACATTTATCATCATCCGTCTACTGAAAACTGTTCAGACGATTTGCAAAAGGCGGACACTCCGTTTAATTAATTGTGAATTTTGTAAAGATTCTGAGTTCTTTTTTTAGTGTGTAATTTGAATTTTGAACGAATGTTTTGTTATTGTTTGTTTATACTATGTATACTGTTTTTATATGCATATGTGATTTTTTTAATATTGTACGGACTTGCTGAAGAACAGCCATTGGCTAAAGCATGTGGCCGTAATGAAATAAAATAAACTCAAACTCAAACTCACACTCAATTTTGGTATAATTTGTTGATAAGTTCTTTTTATATCTATTCGGTAATTCGTACAAAACTTTATTTTCACTCGAAACTCAAAGCATCTGGTCGGAATTAGGAAGTACACACGAAAGTTAATTGGGACATCCAATCAGGCTTTAATATCCGAGAGTTTACTTTGTTTTGTTACATACGAGTACATGTTACCTGCGAAAACATAGTTTCCCCATGATAAGACGTCAAATTGATGATTTTTTAAAGCATTGACCACGGTCATTTTGATTTTAATATTTTGCCAAAGGATGCCATCGAATCATACACATAAATGTATCCATTAATATGATGAATACTGACTTGTTAAACATGGAGAAGAAAATGTTTTATTGTGTAATGAGGCAAAAACGTAAATGTTTTAACCAGGTATACTCGTAGTCTTAAAGTACCTGAGCGAAGGTTTAAAAATGCTTGTAACCTTAATTATGTTGGCATCATTGCAAAGGGAATGTTACAATATTCCTAATAATTCATATTTCCTTTTTAAAATTATCACAGAATTGACTAATCTGCTATCAAAAGTGATGAAATTGCTACCCGTTTGTCTCCCTTGATCAGCCTGCTGTGTGCAGGTGCGATTCATGACGTAGCAAGTGGAGCGATCGCATAAGAGCGCTCCCGAGCCCGCGCGCACTGTACGATCAGCTGTACGCTTTGTGTACCGTACGTACAGTATGTGTAAATGCCACTCGAACGCCAAGTATTGCTACGGTCACAAATGCTCCGATTTGGGCTACGGCGCCCGTACGATGCCACTTTTAGTTGAAATCTTGAGGGAATCTTGCGGCGCCCGCACGGGTGCCGTGACTATCGTATGGTCGTCGTGGCTATCGTACGGTCGCCGTTGCATTTTTCCTCGCCGTACGATGTCAACAATTTGTTACGCGGAGTTTTAAAAAAAATCCATCGTACGATGTTTTACTTGTCGTACGCCCGTGGACACATCGTAGAGAGCATCGCACGGGCACCGCAAGGGCATCGCACGGGCACAGCACGGACATCGCAGCCTCTTTTCGAATATCGTACGATTTTGAGACTGAATATTTGGCCACTCAAATCGTACGGGTACCATGGAGTTACCGTAAGAGCACCGTAAGGCACCCGTACGGGCACTAAGTATGTGTTCACGGGAGCCGTGCTATTTAAGACAAAGGTCATCGTACGGGCCCCGGAGAATTTGTGACTGCTACTCTAAAATACCACAGACATCGTACGATATCACAGTTTCCCAAAATCGTAGAAAATCCGCCGTAGGGAGAAAAATCGTACGGCGCCCGGATCATTTGTGACCTAGGCATATCTCATCACAATGTCCGATCTTGAGGAGGAAATTCTACTAAATGTAGACATCGAAGTTGATGCAAACAGCTCCACAAAATATAGTGACAGTGGTAGTGATAGTGATGATGATGATGATGATGATGATGATGGGGATGTAGGAGAGATAGAAGGAAGAGGACGAGTTGGAGAAGACCATGAAACTATTCTTCAATCAAGTCACTAAAAAAAGCTTTACTACTACTAGTACGATTTACTAGTTACGACCGCAAATTCGACTTTAAGGTACAAGTTATAGTTCAGAAGAACTGAAGAATGTTTGTATGACACATGTACTGCTGAATGCTGATATATAAATAACATTTTATAATTTGGACAGTTGTTTATTATTGCGCTGCCGCTGGTACTGGCGCACTGGTATGGGGCACTGGCTGAGCGAGCCGCACCGCTGAACTGCGATCGATCTGCCGTCATTCACATCGGCGGTAAACTGGAACCAAACTCGGCGAGACATTTTGTAATTTTTCGAATGTGTAGGGCTGTTTCGACAAATTTCAAGGGGTGTACAACATAAACAAATATAAGTGAGATTATATCTTGCGAATATCAATTACATATGCACCGTAAATGGAACTGTACGACATCATAAACATGCAAAGGTATGCTCGCGATTCACCGTCATGTCTATGTACCGAACAAGTCAACAACAATCATCCTGCCAAGCTATGCCCGTTTACGAAAACATCTCTGCAAATTACACAACATAGAAGGATATTTGGACAAATCTTTTTGCATGATTCAACATTATATAATATAATCTGCTTAATATGCAATATTAAAATGTAGATAGCTGATTTCGACAGCTTTTTATTCAACTTTCATCATCGGCTGGCGTAAGCATGGTAAGTCCGAGTCATGTGAAGTCTATAATATTAGTACCATAGACCTAGTAGGTTTATGATAGTACACAATGGCATATATCTCGCGCTGAATCTCAAGCTAGGCGAGAGGCTCGAGGTGCACGGGTGATGTCATTATTCTGTACTAGGTAATTTTCGTTTCAAGCCAAGTATAGAAGTTCTGAGAAGGGTCTTGGAAAAAGCTTCTTATCGCGTTTAATTGATATTTCAAGACTTTAGAGCAGATGATTTGTGTTCTGGTTGGTATAAGCTTTCCGTACATGTATAATTTGTCTATTTTGAGATATTTCTTCGCTCAGCTACTTTAAAGCCAACAAATTATTAAAATGATAATGCATGAAAAGAACATTTGTTTCATACCATAACACACTCATTTTCTACAAATGGCCAACATATCTATATGATATTGTCCTATGAAATAATGTCAGTGCAGGAATCAACCTACCTATGTCATTTTTGTATTGGTAAGTAACGAATAATTTTCTTTAAATAACTTACAAGTGCAACACATTTTGTTGAATATCTCCTAAAATGATTATGTAAAAAGGAATCCTTGCACATATTAGCGTCATGCTATATTTCATATTATTTCTAAGTTATCTTTCACTAACCAACTTACATATTAAAGCTACGACATGTTGACGTGTATACGTAGGTAATGCCCTGTGTTTGTACAAAACAGACCTGTTCAACTGTTGACGTTTCTGGCGGGTATGCCATAAATCACTATGATTTTGGATAATGCATTCCAATAGTAGGCACGTAATGGTTTAATTTTAGCACACATTTTCAATCGTGTGACGAATTTTTCAATAAAGTTTAATGTGATAAAATATGCATTTTGTAGGTATAACGCTTAAAATGTACCACTTGGGTGAAAAAGCACAACATATCACATGATTGCCAATTGCTTACAAAAATTCATATAATAAGTTCTGACATATGCAACAGCTTCCTACATGGAATAAAACCAATTTGTATCAAGTCTACATGAAAATTTAAAATTTAAAAAACGTTAAGAGATTTTTGTTAAAAGAGGTCAAAAATGGTATGATTTTTGTTCCTGTAGAAAAACATATGAATGCGATGGTCATAAATGTTACATGGCGCGAAAGGTCTCGCCGAGACGCATAGATCTGCTCAAAGAAAAATCAAGATTGCAAAATAGGTCTGAACATGACATGTACACTTTTCGTTGGAATCGACCAATTACGTACCAATAATTATTTGAGCACTGTGTAATAATGAAGTTACTTTTCTATCGTTGTATCATCGTGTCATATAATGATATTGAAATCAATTTAAATGATAATAAATTGCAAATAAATTTAATATGTAAGACCACAACGCCTCCCCCAACAAAATACAAAAATAAAAACATCAGAATCTTAGCCAACGGATGTTCATACATTATCAACCACAATTGAAGTGCACATTCTCAACTCCATGGGGAGCATTCAACCCACGGTCTATATTTCACAGTACGCATCAAAAACTTTTCGTTCGTTTTCCGTTTTCCTCACCAGAAGTGAACTTGCGTCTCACAATCCGGATCTAGTGGGCAAAAAGTCTGTCTTTCTACACCACGGTAATGTCGCCATTCATGACGTCATCAAGCACGCTTTGCGAGAAGAAGCGAGGACGGTCATCGACCAAGCTATTTACGATATCTTACCAAAGGTATTATGCTCCAACAAAGTTATATAATAAATAAAACAATAAATATATTTTCAATGATATTCAGCACATGCATACCTTGTTCATTTGGAGGAGCACTTTTCATTCTTTCTATTCAAGTTTCAAGTTTGTTTCAACACCTTAATAAAAAAATAACAATGTTCAATACAAAACATATACAGTAAAATGTGTACAATAAGATTTAGACATTAAGCGGAAACATGATTGTATACAAACATAGAAAGAAAGGAAAGAGGAGGTTGACTGATGTTAGAACATTTGGGGGGAATAACAAAGGCCATAATACCTACGAAAATTCGGGCAAAAGACCTCAGCCCCCCACCCCACCCCCCCCCCCCCGCCTCCCCCCCCCCCCCCCCCCCGAGAAGAACGTGCCCCTTCACCCATGGTGAGACAAATAAGTTTAATGCTATAATTATGAGTTTAGCAAATACCGTGTGAATGGCATGTTTTTACTTCATTTGTTAATTCGCTCTTCGTTCTTATTCATTCAATTGCCTAGCTATATGCTCTTATTTATGAAGAAAGAAAAGAACTATGTAGGTATTACGTATTACATTCAATTATGTTCATAATCCCTTTTTATTTTAATGTCGACGTTATACTACATGTTTTTATTTTATTTAATTGATGAATGCCGGCCGGCAAACCCAATTTTGTTCCTTATTAGGACATCTGAATATCATTTTGTTTTTCAATACTGCATTATATTGAAAAATAACTACAACAACAGAACATTACATATTCTCACGAGTTTAAAACTCTCGTGACTGTCAAAGGGCCGCCCCTGAAAATTCGTGATCTTAGTTCAGAGGCGGGGCCAAATTACGTCATTACAGGCGAAACGGTTGAGTATATATGTATCTAAACAGGCAGTTATGCGGATAGCGTTCGAGCATTATTTATTTATATGTTTATCATTATATCTGCATTTTACTTTATTTTATTTTTTTATTTATTTGTATTTATATAATTTTGTTCTTGTTTATGTATTTATTTTTATTTTTTCGGGGTGGGGGGGGGGGGGGGGGGTCCGAATGATAATATTGGAGTAAGATTTCTAATAAATACATTTTTACGAAGAAAAACTTATCATTATTATTTGGATTCTTTGTACAAAAAAATCACAAGTCCGTCCAAGATAAAAAAAAAAAATTGTGTGCCTGTTTGATGTCGGGGCAACTTTAAAGGTACACTTGAGTATTGGTACTTCCCTGAATGCCCCTTGACATTCAATTGGTTGGTTTTCATTCAATTTGAAATTTCCTTGAATGTAAAATGAGAATCATTCCCTTTCAAATACCCTCATAGTTTCAAAATTTGATTTCAAGATATTTTATTCATAAGTCTACCGGCCGGGGGACATTTTTACTTTTTAGAAAAATACAAAAAAATGCTTATAGACTACTTTGATAAAAATCTAAATAGGTTTTTAAATAGTTGTTGATGATATCTCTATTGAATCATTATTTTAACAAAACTTTAAATGCACAATTTTGTATGAGCGCCCTCTTGAGTTGTAACGGCTCTTTATTTAAGAGCGCCCTCTTGAGTTGTAACGGCTCTTTTTTTAATGATAACAGGGTTTTTACTTAGTCGTTTGTAATTGTGTATACCTATCGAGCATGGTGGAGTTATAACTTATTGGTTTGTACCGTAATGATGCAGGTTTTGGTTACTAAAGTTAAGTTTGACCAATAGTCAACTACGTATCCCTTTAAAGGGATCTAGTAACATTATGCAAACCCCAAAAACTTACTTGGAACTTAAGTGTTTCCCTCATATCTTTTTGTATTCGTATTAACCAATATAAGCACGTTTTGGCTGTTCGAATTTCCCTTTTCGTTTAAACGATATTTGCGATTTGAAATGTTCATATTTTGAAATATACACTGGGAACTTATTACCATGTACGAAGTCAGTACAATGAGTTAGCAAATCACTTTTCTTTTTCTTATTATTCGGCCATATAACATCCATTAAACGTGGAATTTTCAAACATTACAAAAATACAAATTTGATTTTATCAACCGTTCATCGGTTTTTGCACATGCCAGCAAAGTTACTAGATCCCTTTAATAGGATTTAAATGATTTTAAAATGTCTGCCCGTGTTTCTGATTATGATGGTAAGTGAAATGTTTGATGTAACTTATCATTGTTTTTGCATACCAAATTTTCTCCTAAAGGAAAACCCGCTACCTGGTAAAGAGCGGTACAAGACCTGCGCAGTTATTGGAAATAGCGGTATACTAAGTGGTAGCAAATGTGGACAAGAAATCGATAAGAACGACTTCATCTTCAGGTAAAATTAGCTCTTGGACATGTTTTACTTTTCAGAAAGAGATGCAATCGATTGTAAGGTTGCGATTAATTGCAAGTCAGATCAAAATGCCCAAATCTGACTGGTTCAAATATTTGCAATAGACATAAACTCTTTCTGCAACGGGCCGCGAACTTGCGTTTCCCAAACCATTCAGCAAATCATTGTGAATTATTCATAAGCAGTGATGTAGGCCACATATTTCAGACTTGAAAACTGTGCATGATACATTTACTAAATGAACCGCTACTTATACCATGTATTATGGCAAACGAAAAGAAGAGTCATAAGAGAGGATTCGAACCCATGACCCCAAGACTTGAAGTCAACAGCGTGACCAATAGGCGACGTAAACCGATGATGGTCAATATGGTCTCATTGTAATTATAACCCTCAACCTCACCCAAACACTAATCCTAGTTACGCATATTCATGAGTAGCCCTTGACCTACATCACTGCTTATGAATAATTCATAAGGATATGCTGAATGGTTTGGGAAACGCAAATTCGCCAACGGGCCAGCCACCCGTGTGCGAGTGTTTTGTAAAGGGATCTAATAGTAACATCGTAAAAATACACAAAGTTTACTGACTGAGAACTGTAGCAGTTCTAACATACCTAATTCGTTGTATTCGTATTTCAAATTGAACAATGAAACATGTTTTGGTTTTTCCGAATGTATTTTTCGTTATAACCATAATATGATTGAAGTGTTCGGATTTGAAAGTCTCCCTGGGATACATGTACTTTCAACTGTGTACAAAGGTGGTGCATGAGTTAATTTCCATTTCTGCTCAATACTCGGTCATGTGACATGTGTTGTACCTTGAATTTGTACACATTACTCTGTGGACATATCAGGTTACAACCATACACATTTTATCAACCTTTCATTACCGTTTGCACATTTCTACAAAGTAACTAGATCCCTTTATAAAGCGTTTATCTCTAGTTCTTAATTTTCAAGTATCAATTATTCACCTGCGTCCATACGTATTGTTTTCACACATCTGCAGTATAAACGAAATCTTTCTTTTCTAGGCTGAATGTCAATATTATAATTTATTATATCCTACATAAATGAAATCCTGTTCAGTGATTGGTCTACATAGCGTCATGTGACCAAACATAGTAATGCCCATGGAGAAAAATGTGCTATACCGTGACGTCATTCATGGTATAGTGCACTATACCATGAATGACGTCACGGTAAAGAGATGCGTGTTAAAAGCTTTTCTGCGAGCGGATGTCTTGTTTTAACTTGCTAGAATATATTCACCCGTGAATATCAATAAGTTCCAAAGAATATTCTAGAAATGCATTTCATGTATAACATGGCGGTATTCGAATTCAAAAATTCCGAAAATGTTGCACATTTTGCATCGTTGTCCTTCAGTGGTTGTGACAATAATTCGACATTCAACAATTAACTTGCAGCACTAGCGGTGAACTGCATGCACTAGTTTTACGCCGGTGCAAATGCAATGAGTGTAATACGTGTACGGCCGTGTGTGTAACATTGACCTCATGACTCATGTACATATGTTTAGTGATCCATTGACATTCCATTGACATTGTTGCATTTCTGAAAGTGTTCAACTTCTGATTTTACATTTCGCGTTGATTATCGTTTCCTTGTGGATGATTTGATCGTTGCATTGCCATTAGACTGCGTCACTTTTGAAGACGGAATTGACTATTCTACAGTTATTATTGGATTACATAATTGGAATTATGTTGGATGACTCTGAATCATCCACTCAAAGTAACATTTATGGTAAGTGAAAGCATTTTTATTATTTTTTTAAAAATCGTAGGAAGGATATAAAACAAATAATATCATGCACTATTTCGAGCCACTAGTGAAATGATGGATTCCTCGGTGACAGAAAAAGCACTGATTTTCCTGTCCCCTCGGAATCCATAATTTCAACTAGAGGCTCTCGGTGCATGGTATATTTGTTTACTATTGTTTTCACTATATTATAATCTAATCGTTTTATTTGTCCATTGCAGGTGTAATTTAGCACCAATAAAACCATTCGTGGTCGATGCAGGCATGAAGAGTAACATACAACCATGAACCCAAGTGTGATGACTAAGAGGTAATAATGTTAAAGGAAAGATCCAATTAATGAATCAATTTTAAACAAATAGTATTCACACCGATCTGTTCAATAATACAATTATACTAAACAATTGTATTTGCCCGGGGGTCCACTCAACTATATTGCTGTACACACGCGCGACCACAGGTTTTTTCAAACCCACCCTAAACAAGTTTTATCCATTGGTCAAATTTATACCCTATTCAAGTATTTTCGCGTGCTTTTTTGACAATTTTGCCCCCTAAACAAGGTCTACGTCAATTGCTCTCAATTAAACCTCTAAAAATAATGGAAATGTTTAACTACCTTAAACATTTAACCCTAAACAAGGTCTACCTTAAATAAACCTCTAATGTACATGTATTTGTCAATAAGAACTACAGTCAACCTCACACTAAGTTGAAACTTTGCCTCAGTTGAAGATATTCAAAAGGGCTCTATTTTGAATTATCCATTTTTTTTTTTTTCTGTTATACAGGGTGGCCCAGAAATAACGGAACGGGGTACTTGCCATTATAAAGAAACGTACAGACTAAGTTCACTAAAATCAATACTCGGTCATGTGACATGTGTTGTACCTTGAATTTGTACACATTACTCTGTGGACATATCAGGTTACAACCATACACATTTTATCAACCTTTCATTACCGTTTGCACATTTCTACAAAGTAACTAGATCCCTTTATAAAGCGTTTATCTCTAGTTCTTAATTTTCAAGTATCAATTATTCACCTGCGTCCATACGTATTGTTTTCACACATCTGCAGTATAAACGAAATCTTTCTTTTCTAGGCTGAATGTCAATATTATAATTTATTATATCCTACATAAATGAAATCCTGTTCAGTGATTGGTCTACATAGCGTCATGTGACCAAACATAGTAATGCCCATGGAGAAAAATGTGCTATACCGTGACGTCATTCATGGTATAGTGCACTATACCATGAATGACGTCACGGTAAAGAGATGCGTGTTAAAAGCTTTTCTGCGAGCGGATGTCTTGTTTTAACTTGCTAGAATATATTCACCCGTGAATATCAATAAGTTCCAAAGAATATTCTAGAAATGCATTTCATGTATAACATGGCGGTATTCGAATTCAAAAATTCCGAAAATGTTGCACATTTTGCATCGTTGTCCTTCAGTGGTTGTGACAATAATTCGACATTCAACAATTAACTTGCAGCACTAGCGGTGAACTGCATGCACTAGTTTTACGCCGGTGCAAATGCAATGAGTGTAATACGTGTACGGCCGTGTGTGTAACATTGACCTCATGACTCATGTACATATGTTTAGTGATCCATTGACATTCCATTGACATTGTTGCATTTCTGAAAGTGTTCAACTTCTGATTTTACATTTCGCGTTGATTATCGTTTCCTTGTGGATGATTTGATCGTTGCATTGCCATTAGACTGCGTCACTTTTGAAGACGGAATTGACTATTCTACAGTTATGATTGGATTACATAATTGGAATTATGTTGGATGACTCTGAATCATCCACTCAAAGTAACATTTATGGTAAGTGAAAGCATTTTTATTATTGTTTTAAAAATCGTAGGAAGGATATAAAACAAATAATATCATGCACTATTTCGAGCCACTAGTGAAATGATGGATTCCTCGGTGACAGAAAAAGCACTGATTTTCCTGTCCCCTCGGAATCCATAATTTCAACTAGAGGCTCTCGGTGCATGGTATATTTGTTTACTATTGTTTTCACTATATTATAATCTAATCGTTTTATTTGTCCATTGCAGGTGTAATTTAGCACCAATAAAACCATTCGTGGTCGATGCAGGCATGAAGAGTAACATTACAACCATGAACCCAAGTGTGATGACTAAGAGGTAATAATGTTAAAGGAAAGATCCAATTAATGAATCAATTTTAAACAAATAGTATTCACACCGATCTGTTCAATAATACAATTATACTAAACAATTGTATTTGCCCGGGGGTCCACTCAACTATATTGCTGTACACACGCGCGACCACAGGTTTTTTCAAACCCACCCTAAACAAGTTTTATCCATTGGTCAAATTTATACCCTATTCAAGTATTTTCGCGTGCTTTTTTGACAATTTTGCCCCCTAAACAAGGTCTACGTCAATTGCTCTCAATTAAACCTCTAAAAATAATGGAAATGTTTAACTACCTTAAACATTTAACCCTAAACAAGGTCTACCTTAAATAAACCTCTAATGTACATGTATTTGTCAATAAGAACTACAGTCAACCTCACACTAAGTTGAAACTTTGCCTCAGTTGAAGATATTCAAAAGGGCTCTATTTTGAATTATCCATTTTTTTTTTTTTCTGTTATACAGGGTGGCCCAGAAATAACGGAACGGGGTACTTGCCATTATAAAGAAACGTACAGACTAAGTTCACTGGATAGATAATCTTTTAAAAGGAAATATGATACCAAGAACAGTAATTTTGGTCGAGTAGTTTTTGTTCTAGGGCGTCTTAAATGACCCCATGTCAGGGTAAACTTTTTGTCAATTTCTAGAACGTCGGTGCCTGAAAAATAACAATTCATGCCCGTCATAGCATCAAGCAGTGAACAAGAAAAATAATTTTGTCCATGTGCATTCAGCTGTAAAACCGTGAATGCAAATGAACAAAAGAATTCGTAAATGATCGCTGCTTAGTGCCATGGCGGGCATGAATGGCTATTTATCAGGCACCGATTTCCTAGAAATTGACAAAAATTTGACCCTGACCCCTGACATGGTGTCACTTAAGACGCCCTAAAACATAAACTACTCGACCAAAATTACTGTTCTTGGTATCATATTTTCTTTTAAAAGATTATCTATCCAGTGAACATTGTCTGTAAGTTTCTTTATAATGGCAAGTACACCATTCCGTTATTTCTGGGCCACCCTGTAAGTTGAATTTGTAAGTAAAAGCTTTTTCATGTTTTCATCAGTACCAGCAGATTAAACTTATGCAAGTTTGAATGTATTTCTGATAATACCAATTGCAATTTCATACAGCATGTGACAACGCCAAGGTTTTTCTACAATGGATCGCTCTCTCGAGATATTTGTGTAGTTACTATATACAAACAAATGATAACTTTTTGGAATAATTTTTTTACAAAAAATATGAACATCATTAAAACATACACAAAATCCTGAGTTCTTGAAATGGTTCAAAATGTTGTTGAGAAACCTGAACAATGGGTAGAGGTTACAATGATACAAGGGATATCATTCTAGACACTCCCCTTCAAATGTGTTTCATATTATGATTGTATCTCAGAGTTTGTATTTGTCAAAAAATATTACAATATTGCATAGTTCAATTTTTTATTTTTTTTATTATAATATGCTAATTAGAGCTAATTAATTATGCCAAAATGGCATTTTTTTCGTATTTTTTGCATTTTTAAAATATTTGTTATATATTTTTTCGATGGAATAAAATATTAACCATTATTCAACCATTTGTAGCCCAAAATTAAATAATTGCAGTGATCAGAATGAAAAATAATGAAGATTTTGTCTATTCTAGGAAAAATTCAATTTCCATTGGATTTGTACACAAATCACAAAATTTAGCGATTTTCGGGCCGACGCTCACTTACAAAAGTTCACGTAACTTTAGAACGGTACACCCGGTTGTCGCAAATTTGGTATCAAAAGTTGCGCAAGATTCTAAGGAAAAAGTCGTGAAGTGGCACCGTAAAATATCTAAGCGTTGCGAACTAATCGCTAAAATAGAGGAGGGGGGGGGGGCTAAATCAGCCCCCCCCCCCCCACCCCCCAGTCTTTTTAGGGTTAAAGGACCTAAAGAATACAACGTACTTTGACACTTATTCCAAAGTTGATGACTTGAAACATAGGTCTGCCGAGAAAAAAATCCATGAAAATAAACACAATAGTGATTTAAGACTAGTTTTCTGATGCCAAATCTCACTTAGCAGCCAGTTTACGCCCCACCCACATTTAGGGTCCGGAATCGGCAGCGTGATCGACATGTGATTGACAATTCATTGGCTTACGTCATGACGCGTCATCTACAGAATTTAGTTCATTAGTCCGTTCTTTAGATGACGTCACATTTTGGCGATTTAAAAGGGGCGTTCCCAGGACAATTAGATATTTACTAATTACCCCAAAATTGATTGATTTCATGAGAAATGACTGCCAAATTCTTTTTCTTCGGGAAAAATTACATATAGAGAGCCGAATTGTGAAAATTAGGCCATCTAGACGCTGTAGTTCCTTTAACTGTTTAATAGTTAAGCGGGGACCTGGGAATGGTGGAGGGTAGACAATATTCTTGTCGAGTTTATCGCTTTTATCCTGAGCAGCGCGCGAGCGGCCCTGCAGTGGGACAACCTGACGTTGGGGCGCCCTGTCGATAATCGATGGCCCGTGCAAAAAACTCGACAAGACGATAACACAGATGGGGGCGAGGCCTAGAGGCGCGTCGTGTGGGGGCAAAGTGAATGACGTCATCTGCTTCGCAGCGACTATCATGAATTATTGATATGTTTAGTGAAACGGCTGATCAAAGCAATTACAATGTTTACGTCGTTGCGTCCGAGTATCGTTCAACATGCGATATGGTGCGTCGTTTGGAGCTCACATCCAGCTCGATAGTGAAAACTCTGTATGATACATTAACTAAATGAAGCGCTACTCACCATGTATTATGGCAAAAGAAAATCAAAAGTTATAAGAGAGGACTCGAACCCATGATACCAATTGTTGAAGTCAACAGCGTGACCAGTAGACCAAGTATACCGCTGATGATCATTATGGTCTCATGGTAATTATAACCGTCACCCTCATCCAAACCTTAATCCTAGTAACGTAACGTGACGTCATGATATGAATATTCATTATCGACCTGACGGTAGACCTTGAGGTGTGCTCCAAACGATGTACCCTTAAAGTGCGTATCTCACCGGCGGAGACGTCGCCGCGACTGCCGCGACTGATCAGTCGCGGTAGTCGCGGCGACTCGGGAGACCCGAAAATGGTTTGCAATCTCACCAAGGCGAAGTCTCGGAGACTTTTCCGCGACGTATCCATGGTGACAAACAATTTGCCCGAGGAGCAGGAACAAACTGTACCAAATGATAAAGAACTCAGTCACGTGGTCTCTAAAGTGGGTCAAGCAACGTCAAGTAGGTCGCGGCGACGTCGCGGCGACGTCTCCCCAGTCGCCGACAGAATTAGTCTCCGCGACGTCGCCGCTACTGATGGATACGTCGCGGATACGTCGCGGAGACCTGCTGGAGACTGAAAAAGTCTACAAAAAAATCGAACATGTTTGATTTTCCCGCGACTCCCCGGAGACCCGGCTAGTCTCCAGGAGACGTCTCCGCGACTAGCGGAGACTGAGTCGCCAACTAGTCGCCAACTAGTCTCCAGCCCGGTGAGATACCACCTTAACTTTCAAAGAATATTGCGCACATGTGGCCATCGTTTGGAGCACACCTCAAGGGTTACCTCCGGGTTGATAATGAATATTCATACCGTGACGTCACGCAACGTAAATAGGATTAGTGTTTTGATGGGTGTGAGGGGTATAATTACAATAAGACCATAATGACCATCAGCGGTATGCCTGGTCTACTGGTCACGCTGTTGACTTCACCACTTGGTAAAATGAGTTCGAGTCCTCTCTTGTAACTCTTGATTTTCTTGTGCCACAATACATATTGAGAAGGTAGCTCATGCAATCGACACATCTTCTCATACGATAGGCATTTTCCTGGACTTCTCCAAGGCCTTTGACACAATTAATCACGACATTTTACTTTATAAACTTTCACATTATGGTGTACGTGGGATGGCCTTGGAGTGAGTGGTTCAGGAGCTATCTTTCGGATAGAAAGCAGTATGAATTTTTAAATGATAACTCTTCAGCTCCCCATAATATAAATTGTGGTGTTCCACAAGGTAGTATATTAGGCCCACTTTTATTTATTTTATATATTAATTACTTTTGTCGATCATCCGAAATTTTGTCTTTCGTACTTTTCGCTGATGTTACGAATTTGTTTTTTCTCATTCTTATAGACTAGTTGAAATTATAAATATTGAAATGAGTCATATTTTATCGTGGATCAGAGCGAACAAATTATCATTGAATCTCCAGAAAACGAAATATATGTTGTTTAGTAAATCTATAGATTCGTTACCTGCTAACATAGTTTTTGAAAACACCCATTTGGAGTGTGTTTCATTCATTACATTTTTGGGTGTAACGGTTGATAATAACCTTACTTGGAAATTTCATATTGATAATATTTGTAAAACAATTTCTCGTAATATTGGTATAATTAATAAAGTGAAGACATGTCTTCATTTTAATTCATTAATTATGCTTTATAGTTCTTTGATACTCCCATACTTGAATTATGGTATCTTAGTTTGGGGTAACACTCATGAAACTTTATTGGATAAAGTGTTGTTATTACAAAAGAAGATTATTCGTATTATTTGTAATTCCCCCTTTCTCTCCCATACAGACTCCTTATTTTTGGAAAATAAGATACTGAAGGTAAAAGATCTATATTTATTTCAACTTGGTCAATTTATGTATAATTATAATAAAAAATATGTTGCCATCTGTTTTTCAAGAAATGTTTTTTAAAAATAGCTCAGTCCATAATTATCCAACAAGACATTCTGAAGAATTTCATTTACCTCTCTTGCGGACCCTCCTTGCTCAAAATACATTTATATATGATGGCCCCAAATTATGGAATTCTTTAAGTATTGAAATAAAAAAATGCTCCATCGATTAATATTTGTTAGAAAAAATTTAAATTGTTTTTATTACAATCTTATGTACATCATTGAACTATATCGCCCATTTACTCTTTCCCCGTCCTTACGTCATCCTGAACAAGATCTTTCTTTACTCGCAGACTCAAAATGTAATCTGATATGATAAATTGTGCCTTCTCATGCATAGCTCCTTTCTAAGCGCAACTCTTTTTCCTCATTTTCACTTGAACCCCACATGTAGCTCATCCTTTTGTACTACTGATTATATTTGTACCCCCAATCTCTCACTTCCGTTTGGCAGTGTCTAATTGTTGTATTGTATCCGTCTTCTCCTATTGTTGTCAAATTCTCTCTTGTCCCATGTTGGTCTATGTTGGCACCCCTTTTTTCCTCTCTATACTTTTGTGTAGTCTAGAATGTGTTAATTTAAATATACAATAATATTCCTAACTATTATTTGAGGGGTCCACAATTGTACAAGCATTGCTTTTTAGTGGACCCCTCTTGTTTCCAATATGTATATCTCTATTTTGTATAAATTGTAATAATTCATTTGTAATGTTTTGTTGGAAGCAAGAATAAAATTGAATTGAATTGAATTGAAAATGGTGAGTAGAGCTTTATTTAGTAAATGTATCATACTGAGTTACACTATCGACCTGGATGTCTGCTCCAAACAACGCACCCGTTATGTGATATATCAAAGCTCATGAATATTATTCATTAGGCAGCAAGGATCGGACCAATCAGCGGAGTTCCATGAACTCTCCAGGGAACTTAAGTTGTTGTTTTTTTATGCGTAATTAGCAAGTTTGACTGGGCTGACTTATAGACTGTACAAGAAGCACGCGCGTGTAATAATGTGTACATGTATTGTGTGCGCGTCCGATGTACAGTCGCTCGTAGTCGTACGTGCCGCATATAAGTCAGCCCAGGAAGTGGGCTAGGTGGAGGGGGGCGGGGGGATATGATCGCGCGATCAAGGGACGTTCCCGAGATCTGGAATCCCCTGGAATCATTCGAAGTCGCACAAAATCCCCGACAAACTCCAGACAAGTCCGGGAAACAAGTTTGGAGAAAAAGATACCCTTTGTTCTGATTTTGTTCTGATATGTTTAGTGAAACGGCTGATCAAAGCAATTACAATGTTTACGTCGTTGCGTCCGAGTATCGTTCAACATGCGATATGGTGCGTCGTTTGGAGCTCACATCCAGCTCGATAGTGAAAACTCTGTATGATACATTAACTAAATGAAGCGCTACTCACCATGTATTATGGCAAAAGAAAATCAAAAGTTATAAGAGAGGACTCGAACCCATGATACCAATTGTTGAAGTCAACAGCGTGACCAGTAGACCAAGTATACCGCTGATGATCATTATGGTCTCATGGTAATTATAACCGTCACCCTCATCCAAACCTTAATCCTAGTAACGTAACGTGACGTCATGATATGAATATTCATTATCGACCTGACGGTAGACCTTGAGGTGTGCTCCAAACGATGTACCCTTAAAGTGCGTATCTCACCGGCGGAGACGTCGCCGCGACTGCCGCGACTGATCAGTCGCGGTAGTCGCGGCGACTCGGGAGACCCGAAAATGGTTTGCAATCTCACCAAGGCGAAGTCTCGGAGACTTTTCCGCGACGTATCCATGGTGACAAACAATTTGCCCGAGGAGCAGGAACAAACTGTACCAAATGATAAAGAACTCAGTCACGTGGTCTCTAAAGTGGGTCAAGCAACGTCAAGTAGGTCGCGGCGACGTCGCGGCGACGTCTCCCCAGTCGCCGACAGAATTAGTCTCCGCGACGTCGCCGCTACTGATGGATACGTCGCGGATACGTCGCGGAGACCTGCTGGAGACTGAAAAAGTCTACAAAAAAATCGAACATGTTTGATTTTCCCGCGACTCCCCGGAGACCCGGCTAGTCTCCAGGAGACGTCTCCGCGACTAGCGGAGACTGAGTCGCCAACTAGTCGCCAACTAGTCTCCAGCCCGGTGAGATACCACCTTAACTTTCAAAGAATATTGCGCACATGTGGCCATCGTTTGGAGCACACCTCAAGGGTTACCTCCGGGTTGATAATGAATATTCATACCGTGACGTCACGCAACGTAAATAGGATTAGTGTTTTGATGGGTGTGAGGGGTATAATTACAATAAGACCATAATGACCATCAGCGGTATGCCTGGTCTACTGGTCACGCTGTTGACTTCACCACTTGGTAAAATGAGTTCGAGTCCTCTCTTGTAACTCTTGATTTTCTTGTGCCACAATACATATTGAGAAGGTAGCTCATGCAATCGACACATCTTCTCATACGATAGGCATTTTCCTGGACTTCTCCAAGGCCTTTGACACAATTAATCACGACATTTTACTTTATAAACTTTCACATTATGGTGTACGTGGGATGGCCTTGGAGTGAGTGGTTCAGGAGCTATCTTTCGGATAGAAAGCAGTATGAATTTTTAAATGATAACTCTTCAGCTCCCCATAATATAAATTGTGGTGTTCCACAAGGTAGTATATTAGGCCCACTTTTATTTATTTTATATATTAATTACTTTTGTCGATCATCCGAAATTTTGTCTTTCGTACTTTTCGCTGATGTTACGAATTTGTTTTTTCTCATTCTTATAGACTAGTTGAAATTATAAATATTGAAATGAGTCATATTTTATCGTGGATCAGAGCGAACAAATTATCATTGAATCTCCAGAAAACGAAATATATGTTGTTTAGTAAATCTATAGATTCGTTACCTGCTAACATAGTTTTTGAAAACACCCATTTGGAGTGTGTTTCATTCATTACATTTTTGGGTGTAACGGTTGATAATAACCTTACTTGGAAATTTCATATTGATAATATTTGTAAAACAATTTCTCGTAATATTGGTATAATTAATAAAGTGAAGACATGTCTTCATTTTAATTCATTAATTATGCTTTATAGTTCTTTGATACTCCCATACTTGAATTATGGTATCTTAGTTTGGGGTAACACTCATGAAACTTTATTGGATAAAGTGTTGTTATTACAAAAGAAGATTATTCGTATTATTTGTAATTCCCCCTTTCTCTCCCATACAGACTCCTTATTTTTGGAAAATAAGATACTGAAGGTAAAAGATCTATATTTATTTCAACTTGGTCAATTTATGTATAATTATAATAAAAAATATGTTGCCATCTGTTTTTCAAGAAATGTTTTTTAAAAATAGCTCAGTCCATAATTATCCAACAAGACATTCTGAAGAATTTCATTTACCTCTCTTGCGGACCCTCCTTGCTCAAAATACATTTATATATGATGGCCCCAAATTATGGAATTCTTTAAGTATTGAAATAAAAAAATGCTCCATCGATTAATATTTGTTAGAAAAAATTTAAATTGTTTTTATTACAATCTTATGTACATCATTGAACTATATCGCCCATTTACTCTTTCCCCGTCCTTACGTCATCCTGAACAAGATCTTTCTTTACTCGCAGACTCAAAATGTAATCTGATATGATAAATTGTGCCTTCTCATGCATAGCTCCTTTCTAAGCGCAACTCTTTTTCCTCATTTTCACTTGAACCCCACATGTAGCTCATCCTTTTGTACTACTGATTATATTTGTACCCCCAATCTCTCACTTCCGTTTGGCAGTGTCTAATTGTTGTATTGTATCCGTCTTCTCCTATTGTTGTCAAATTCTCTCTTGTCCCATGTTGGTCTCTGTTGGCACCCCTTTTTTCCTCTCTATACTTTTGTGTAGTCTAGAATGTGTTAATTTAAATATACAATAATATTCCTAACTATTATTTGAGGGGTCCACAATTGTACAAGCATTGCTTTTTAGTGGACCCCTCTTGTTTCCAATATGTATATCTCTATTTTGTATAAATTGTAATAATTCATTTGTAATGTTTTGTTGGAAGCAAGAATAAAATTGAATTGAATTGAATTGAAAATGGTGAGTAGAGCTTTATTTAGTAAATGTATCATACTGAGTTACACTATCGACCTGGATGTCTGCTCCAAACAACGCACCCGTTATGTGATATATCAAAGCTCATGAATATTATTCATTAGGCAGCAAGGATCGGACCAATCAGCGGAGTTCCATGAACTCTCCAGGGAACTTAAGTTGTTGTTTTTTTATGCGTAATTAGCAAGTTTGACTGGGCTGACTTATAGACTGTACAAGAAGCGCGCGCGTGTAATAATGTGTACATGTATTGTGTGCGCGTCCGATGTACAGTCGCTCGTAGTCGTACGTGCCGCATATAAGTCAGCCCAGGAAGTGGGCTAGGTGGAGGGGGGCGGGGGGATATGATCGCGCGATCAAGGGACGTTCCCGAGATCTGGAATCCCCTGGAATCATTCGAAGTCGCACAAAATCCCCGACAAACTCCAGACAAGTCCGGGAAACAAGTTTGGAGAAAAGGATACCCTTTGTTCTGATTTTGGCCTTTTTGACACCCTAAACGCGTCGCGCGCGTGACGCGCCATGATCGGCAAAAAGTACCCTTTTTACGCGTTTGTTTTGGTCGCGCGTGTGTACAGCAATATAGTTGAGTGCCCCCCCCCCCCCGGGTGTATTTGTGTTGTTGTTTAATAAACATTCAAAAGAAAGACACAGAGAAGCCACTTTGGCATAACTTCACGAATGTGTTGAGTAGGTCAACACCCGATCCGAAGCAAGACAACTTGAATGCGTGTCAAGTAAAATATATAAAATATAATTGTAGTTTCACTTTTTGTGAACAAATCAACCCATTAGCATGTGTATGGTAAAGTAAATAAGTTGCGTACCCTCCTTTGAGTCCAATCGCACTAAATACGCCGCTGGTGTAAAGGCTTGCCATTTCATTGATCTTCCTCGATATTTCTTAAAATGGTATCACATTACTTTTACACAATTCAAAGGTACGGATCTCTAAAGAACAAGACTCAGATAGACAAATTCAACAGCGACATATCAACTTACAACGGCGTCATCCTGTCTCATTGCTTTTGTTATGTTGGCGACACCAGACTAGTGCTCAAGTCCGTGAAACTATTCCGTGACGGAGGAGGAAGAGGTGGACTTGGAGAAGGAGAAGGAGGAGGAGGCATCAAAACAATGCTTGAATGTAGCAACCCTTCTCACCTCAAGGCAGTCACGAGTTTCTGGCATAAGAGAGAGGTGGGACGCATATTATCAACAGGTATGAAGATGAAGATGATTTCTGAACGAAAATGATGTTGCTATATCGGAAGTTTCTAAAACATAATCATGATCCTCGTGGTATCAAAATAATTATTCATTGTGTATTATTATTGTAAAAATCTTCAGAGTGTTAATAATAAACAAAGATGCCTGTGCTCTCAAAAATGATACAATCGACCTTAATACATACCTCGTACTTACCAATATACCCTATAATATTATCTAGCTAATGTTTTTTCTCCAAGGTTTTTACATGGTAACAACCGCCATCCACATGTGCGAAGAAGTGAATCTCTACGGGTTCTGGCCGTTTTCACACCGCTACACGGTCGGCGGGGTCGAGAAGGAAGTAACGTACCACTTTTTCGATGACATGGCCTATACAGACCACACCAAAAGAGTTCACGCCATGGACGACGAGTTTAATGTGCTGGCTCAGCTCCATGACTTGGGCGTCGTCCGCCTACACGTGGGGACCTGTTAAGTCCAACGCACACAGAGTCGACTCGACCCGATCCGACTTCTCACCCAGCCCCAATCAGTCGAAGCCGATTCAACGGGGTCTCTATTAATAAGGGTCGCTATTCATAATTTTTAAAAGGGTTCACTATTCATAAGGGTCATTGTTCATAAGGGTAACTATTTTTTACATCCTATGTAAGGGTCGCCATTCACAATTCACATCGAGGATCACTACTCATACGGGTCGCTATTCATAATACAAAATCAGGTAAAATTTAGCTTAATTTTCAGATTGACCAACTCGAATCACATGCATGTGCACCAAAAAGTTACTTGATGGTAGCCGTGTTGGAAAATGGTTGTCACGTTGCATTTTCCAGTAGCTTCGCAACGAGTTCAGAAACTAGTGGAATTTGACTAGCACATTGAATGGTGTCATGTACCACTAGATATAAACCCTATTGTTTCTCCTTAGACTAACATTCCAATTAAAAAAAAAATTAACAAGTCACCATGCAGTGCCGGTATGTGGAGTTTTTATGGATCTTTCCAAAGCATTTGACACCATCGATCACCATATTCTTTTACAAAAATTACATTGCTATGGCATCGTGGTTTATCCCTGCAATGGTTTGAAAATTATTTATCCAATAGAAAACCATATGTGGTGGTCGATGGTGTCGAATCCAATAAGATTAAAGTAAAAATTGGTATACCACAAGGCTCAATCCTTGGACCCCTCTTGTTTTTACTGTATGTAAATGATATAGTTCACTCATCTAAATTGTTAAAGTTTTCATTATTTGCAGATGATACAGTTGTTGCATTTTCTCACTCTAATGTATCTCATATGATTTCAGTTGTTAATGATGAATTAATCAAATTAAATGATTGGTATAAATGCAATAAGTTACTTTTAAATTATGATAAAACTAAATATATTTTGTTTTATTCTAGAGGTAAAAAGGCTCCATTTAATAATAACCCGATTCAAATTGAAAATAATGTAATTGAAAGAAAAACTAATGTAAATTTTCTAGGAATAATCATTGAAGAGAAGCTCGATTGGAAATTTCATATTAATTACCTATGTATGATCTAAATTGTCAAGAAGTATTGGTGTTTTATATAAACTTAAGAATTTCTTAACCAAACATATTTTGTGTAACAAATATTATACGATTGTTTTTCGTCATTTGAACTATTGTAATATGATTTGGGGTAATACATACAAATCAAAATTGTTTAAACTGAATATATTACAGAAACGAGCTCTCCGATTAATTACAGCCAGTGATTTTGTTTCCCCAAGCATACCTCTCTTTGTTTAATTACAAATTCTCCCTATTTTTGAGTTGATACAATTGAATACTTTGATCTTTATGTTTAAATTTCACAAAGGAATTGTTCCCCCATTATTTAATGATATGTTTCAAAAGAATGCATTAGTTCATACGTATTCCACACGTCAAGGTCAATTATTACACACACCGTTCTCTCGGTCAACTGTAGTCACTCAGTCTGTACGATTTATTGGAGTCAATCAATTTAATTATTTGAACGATGATCTACGATCTTGTTCTACACTTACACGATTTAAATCTATTTATAAACGTTCTGTATTTCAACGACTCGGATCCATGGTTGAGTAGAATCTCTCTTTCTTCCCTGTCCCTTTATCTTGTGTATCCCTTGTTTTGATCTGTAAAGTATAAGTGGGCGGGTGTGTGTGTGCTGATATGTGAGTGCATGATGTATGTAATAGTAAAGCTACCCTGACACTTGCACGAATTTCGTTCCCGCACTGCCACGCAATGCGTCGTGCCAATGAGTAAAGTCTTCGTGAACGAGCGTGAAGAGTGTGTGAAGTGTGCGGGGCAGTGCGGGGGTGCGTGCCATGTCGTAGAGAGAATTTCGAAATGTTCAAAAATTTGGCACGCATTAATTTTCGCACCATGTGCGTGCACTCGCTTGAACCATGCGTGAACACTTCGCGAACTCGGCGCGAACACTGCGTACATGCGTGAATGCGGCGCAAACTTGACCCTCTTCCAATATTGGCATAGAATCCAAATTAAATCATTCATGCATGACTTGTCACGGTTAATTAACCACAGCAAGGTCTGTTTTCAAAAATAGCAAAAATGGAACATCCACAAAACCATATAAATGTTGATAAGCATAATCTAAAACGCTATATTCATGACATGGCATAATTTTCCAATACAAATGTGACCTTTTCTATCTTCATCTCAATAAAAAGTATAAATGAAGACAAATTGTGAACGTTATAGGTTTTATTTTCATCCAAAAGTAACAAAATAGGGAATTCCATGGCTAAGGTTTATTAGTCGAAACCACAGTTTGTGCCCTTATTTCAGCATGAAAAATGAATGGTATAAATTCTTCTCAAGAATTCTACCGTAGTCCACAGATCTTCAAAACCTTATGACGTTATGGTACCTTACAACGTTATGGTACTAGTTAACTTAATTTTTTGGTAATGAAAAAGGGTCATCGTAAAAAACCTTTCATAATTTAAAAAAATTGTTGCTTATTCTGGAAATTGCGCCGCTATTTTAATGAAATAATATTTTTTATTCTCTTAATTTGTATACAATTTTTGTTTTTATTTTATTTTATACATTTTCTTTTAGTCTTGCAGGTCCATACATTCTCATTCCATACCTTCTCAATCCATTCATATTTTCTATATTTTCATTATCTTTTGTACAGCATCTTCTTGTTCATGTATGCTTCCACACTGCGTCTTATTTGTTCATACATTCATGTTCTCTTCAGTAGTCTCCGTAGGCACAACACTATTTTGAATTCTTATCAAACAGTTTTGTAATAATTACATTTTTTAGCTCATCCGGCCCGAAGGGCCCGATGAGCTTATGCCATGGCGTGGCGTCCGTCGTCCGTCCGTCCGTCCGTCCTTCCGTCCGTCCGTCCGTCCGTCCACAGTTTTCAAAATGCTTCTTCTTCGTTATTTTTCAACCGATTTTGATTCTGATTGTTTCATAAGATAGGGCTAGGAGGGGGATTTAAAACTTCTACACAGAATCGTGAAATTCATTATATAATGCTAATTTATGCAAATTTATTCGAAATCACAAAAAATGCTTCTTCTCCTTCATTTCTTGACCGATTTTGATTTGGTTTGCTTTATCTGGTAGAGCTAACTTTGGTACACTAAACTTGTACACAGAATTTTGAAATTTTTCTCCATTAATTAATTATGGTAATTTATGCAAATTTATTCCAAAAATCACAAAAAATGCTTCTTCTCCTTCATTTCTCGACCGATTTTGATTTGGTTTGCTTTATCTGGTAGAGCTAACTTTGGTACACTAAACTTCTACACAGAATTTGGAAATTTTTCTCCATTAATTAATTATGGTAATTTTTTAATTATTTATTTATTTATTTATTTATTTATTTATTTATTTTTATTATTTATTTATTTATTTTTTTTTTTTTTTTTTTTTTTTGTTATTATTATTTTTTTTTTTTTAATTTATTTATTATTATTATTTTTTAAATTTTTTTTCCCATGTCCCTTCTGGGGCGTCAAATTTATATTTTTTTCACTCTAATTTTTTTTAAATAAATTTGTATGTCCCTTCCAGGGCATCACATTTTTATTTTTTGACCAGTTGAAAAGTGTACCACATGAAATTTGCGATATTTGTTGTTGCGAGATGCCGGATGAGCGCTACGTCATTGACGTTCTGGTTTGTAATACTGTATAATATTTGCTATCTTGTTTTTTTTTTTTTTTTTTTTTTTTTTTCTATTATTCATAATTTTTCCGTATTTGCTTTTTCGTATTTTTTCCGTATTTGATACTTTCATTACTTTGTAAAACATTAATTTTTGAGGGATTCCACATTCTACAAGCCATGCTTTTTAGTGGATCCCTCCATTTTCACTTGAAATTTAAACATACAGAAACATTCGTTTACTTTCTGTTTCCGCTTGTATAACATGATTATTTCTAAATGTCAAAATTGAATTGTACCTTATTTAACAATCTAAAAATTTCGTAGTATCTTAATTCATTATATTTTAATCAATTATTATATCAACATACATTGTGATTGCCAATGTTTATAATTTATTGTTTATACTTTCACAAATGTTGTTGTGACTTATTCATTGTAAATATATGTACCTTCTTGTTGAAAATGAAATAAAATTGAACATTGAACATTGAACATTGAACAACCTGATGTCACCATTGGTCAAACAGTTGGGCAGTCTTTAACATGACATTTCTCTAGGTGACTATGGTTAAAATTGCAGGGGACACACTTCAACAGACAAGCCCCATGCCTCTAATACAGACCAGTATGATGATGCTCTCATAACCTGGCCCTGTTTTATTGACAAATTTGTATTTTCAGAGATTGTTCATAACAATAAAGTTAAATAATGTCAGAATTTACTTGCCCCGCACATCTTGTTTTAAGTGAAACGCTTACTATCATCCTGATCATTTCAGTCGAATGGTGTGGTCCTCCATTGTTTTTGCTATTTTTAAAAACAGACCTTGCTATTGTTAATTGACCATGGCATTTCATACATGAACGATTACACCTTTAATTTATACCCTGCATGTAGAGGACTAAATTCCCTTTAATTTGATATATGATAATCTACACTTTATCGTACATTAATATGAAATATTTCAACTTTTACAAGTGTCCAGTTTCTTTTTTTGCCGAGTATATATTGTTATTTTTTGTTTAGGGCTCTATGTCTTTGTTAGTATTTTCTATGTTGTTGTGTAGGGCCCCTATTATAAGCATCTACTGCTTCTCAAGGGTCCTAACCATTATTTTGTTTTGATATTTTGTATATCGATTATTTTCCACTGATTTGTATATTTGTGTTGTTTTTATAATGATTAAATAAATTAAATGAAAGGAAATGAATGAATTCCACAGATGTGAACTGGTTTAACTGGTTACCGGTAATTTCTGTCTATTTTAGTATAGCTTAAAGGGATAGTTGAGTTTTGGTATAGAGGGGCCTGCACGAAAGAATTTTTTTTGAGGTAATGAACAGCTGAGTGTCAAATTTGAAAGAGCATACAATTTTAATGACAGAATGAACTGTTTTTGATAAAATCGGTTCAGAGACAGCTGAAATATCCCCAAAAATATCCATTTGTAATATTATTATTGTGGGGCCCCATTAATAATTCAATAATTTTGAACCAGCCGTTGAAAAAAAAAATGCTTACACTTTTCAAAATGTACAACATATGTTTTTTAAATAAGTGTTGTTGATCTTTCTATTTAATCGTTATTTTTACAAAACATCACATGCACAAGTTTGTATCCAAAATGCTTGAAACCGATGAGTTTTTAGGGAGCGCCCTCTTGAGTTTTAACGGCTCTTTTTTTAATGATAACAGGCTTTTGTCTTAGTCGTGTGTAACTTTGTATACCTTTCGAGCATGGTGGAGTTATAACCATTAGTTTGTAATGTAATGGTGCAGGTTTTGGTTTTGGTTTTTATTTTAAATATGTAATTTGTTCTAACATGTATGTGCAATATAATTGTTTCCTCATGTTTTCTTGACAGTTACTTGTGAGTGCTCGCATGTCTCCGGGCAATAGTAAAGAATTTTACTTTTGTGAGCCCTGGCCCACTTGTAACTGTTCCTTTTCTCCTTTTCCTTCACTTTCTTTATTGACTGTTTGTATTTTGTATTTTGCATTTTGTATACTCTGTATCTATTTGAATTTTGGCCGAATAAATAATAATATAGGTTTTCCCATTCATTTTAACACTTTTGTCATTCAATTTCATTAATTCGTCATTCAAATTCGTCCCGAGGAACCACCAGAGCGGAAATCCCAACTTCAATTTCGTCTTTCGTCAATCAATTTAACACAATCACCACACAATTTAGTCATTAGGCACACATTTTCGTCAATTGCAAATCAAATTCGTCGGTCACAGTTGCTGAACACATAAAAGCGAAAGCAATTTCGTCAATTGGCAACCAATTTCGTCAAAACTCCATTCAAATTCGTCCTATGTATTTAGGAGGTAATTTTCTGTTATAAATTGTCTTGATGTAATTGTTAAATTGTAACATTAATTATATAGGGGGTAACACACACACACACACACACACACACACACACACACACACACACACACACACACACACACACACACACACACACACATCCACACACACACACACATACGTTTAAAACATATCTTCATTCAATTATATATTTTTTGTATAGAAATATATGTAATGTTCTGTTTTGTTTTATATATTTTGTAAGAGATTTGAAGTAAATCAAACTGGACTTTTTATTTATTTTGTTTCATCTTGATTTGGAAATAAAACAAACAAACAAACAAACAAACACACATCACACATCACACACACACACACACACACACACACACACACACACTGGTTTTCCTATCCCAACAAAAGGCTATACCACCTGACGAATTTGAATGACAAATTCACGAAATTGTTTGCACAATGACGAAATTGAACTTAACATTCACCACCCGCTCAGTGGCCGAGACGAATTCCAATGACAATTGACGATTTAGAATGCGAAATATTTGAAATTGGTTGACCAATGACGAAATAGAATGACCATTGACGAAATTGAAGTTGGGATTTACGCTCTGTTGGTTTCTCGGGACGAAATTGAATGACGAATTAATGAAATTGAATGACAATAGTGTTAAAATGAATGGGAAAACCTATAATAATAATAATAATAATAAAATTCAGTTTGACCAAAACTGTACTCTCTTTACCAAAACTCAACTATCCCTTTAAAGGGATAGTTGAGTTCTGGTAAGGAGAGTACAGTTTTAGTGAAACTGAATTTTAGTAACCAAAACCTGCATCATTACATTACAAACTAATAGTTATAACTAGAAAGGAACACAAAATTACAAATGACGTAGTAAAGATCATGTTATCATTCAAAAAGAGCCGTTAAAACGTAAGAGGGCGCTCTCTAAACACTCATCGGCTTTAACCATTTTGAATAAAATATTGTGCATGTGATGCTTTGTTGAAATAGTGATTAGATAGAGAAATAACCAACAACTATTTAAATACCTATTTTGTAACTTTTTGAAAAGAGGAAGCATTTTTTTAAATTTTTAACGGCTGGTTCAAAATTCTCTAATAAACCCGGGGCCCCGGGTTTATTACAAATTGTTATATTTATGGATATTTCAGCCGTTTTTGAACCGATTTTGATCAAACAAAGATGATTTTATTGTTTAAATATTATGCTCTTTCAAATTTTACACTCAGTTTTTCATTACCTCACAAACCAATTAAGTAGTCTAGCGCCCTCTCTACCAAAACTCAACTTTCCCTTTAAGTTGACAAATTTAGTAGAAACGGCCATTGGGTGACATTCTACTAAATTAACCAACTTAGGCTGGACTAAAAGGACATAAATTACCACGAACCAGTCAAAACCATTCCACCCCAGTGGAATTTAACTAGCACATTGATTGTTGTTGTGCACCACCAGAGATAAACCCTATTGTTTATCCTCAGACTAACATTCTAATGAAATTGTTTAAGAAGTCACCAGTAATATTGTGTCCTCCGACTAAAGGGACAGTTGGAATGTCAAGCATCCCATTGTATGGATGTCTAATAACAAGAAACAATCAGAAGTGGTGCATGCCAACATCAATGTGATTATTAAATTCCACTTATGTGAACTGGTTTGATCGGTTCCAGCTTAAAGGACTAGTTGAGTGTTGGCATCCCTTTAAGTTGATGATACATTTAGTAGATTACTGGCTAAAGATACTTAATGAAGTGAGTAAGTTGATCGATAATGATAGAAAGGTTTATACCAATGTGAGTGAATAAATCGTTTTATTTGAATGTGAACATTCTGAAATAAAATTTTTTAAATGTTCGCCGTTATTTCAACACACTTACACACACGCACACACACACCCACACACCTCCACACACACACACACACACATACACTCACACACATTCACACATATACGTATACACACAAACACACACACGCAAGCACACACACGAACACACATACGCACGCATACATATAAACTCCGTGTTTAGGGAATAAACGTTGATGGTATATACACAACAAACATTTGCGGTATTTACCTACAATATGAGAACAACAGTTAAAATTGATTCTTTGGTCCATCTATTTTAGGACGTTCACAACTAACGCATGATTTATCATGAACGCACGTTGTTTATTTGTTTGCGGTCCCCTCCGACATCACATGTGTGTGTATAGGGAAAAATTAGCGAAATGTCAATTCTCTGCAATGAATTATTCGTTTCCTCAAGCAGTCAAGAACATCAAGTATACCCAACAAACGAGTAACGCCGAAACAGTGAGCGGCCATTTTAATGCCAAGCAACAAAAATCGAAATCGTGGACTGAAAATCATGTAACCGTACAGAATTGAATTTCCAACTTTAGAAGACGGAAAAGATACTTCGTAGGGATTATTCCTAGCCCCCCCCCCCCCCCCCCCCCCCCCCCCCCCCCCAGTGGTCAAGTGTGACGTCATTAAAAACATATTTTATAATTTCCACATTTTTCGAAAGAGCATCAAAAATAATGTCCAAATGTTGAACATCAATCGAATATGTTAAGTAGTGGCTGTGATGCCAGTCCGAATGAATTTATTTCAATAGGAAATCAATTATTTTATTTTGTTCTGGTTCAGAACGTTACGAACCAGAGCAAAATAACCTTGATTTCCTATTGAAATCTATTTATTCCGATGGTCATTTCTCAGTCAATACGTCACATATTCGATTGATTTTCAATCTTTGGGCATTATTTTGTATGCCTTTTCTGAAAATTAAGTTCAAATTGAGGAATTCTAAAAATATTTTTTGAAGATGTCACAGCTTCGGTAAAATGTCGACGAAGTTCATAACAGCACATTCACTTTGAATGGTTCTGCCCCTCCCGCTGTATAGGACCTCTCTCCCAATCTGTGTTCGCTCGTTTTATTTTGCAATGGTTCCTTTAATTCGATCATAATACGTATTTTACTTTATTTTATGTATTTGTTCTCCACTCATAGAATGGATTGCCCTTGTCACCGTTGTCAATATTAACTAACAGAGCATAATATAGGTTTTCCCATTCATTTTAACACTATTGTCATTCATTTTCATTAATTCGTCATTCAATTTCGTCCCGAGAAACTAACAGAGCGTAAATCCCAACTTCAATTTCGTCAATGGTCATTCTATTTCGTCATTGGTCAACCAATTTCAAATATTTCGCATTCTAAATCGTCAATTGTCATTGGAATTCGTCTCGGCCACTGAGCGGGTGGTGAATGTTAAGTTCAATTTCGTCATTGTGCAAACAATTTCGTGAATTTGTCATTCAAATTCGTCAGGTGGTATAGCCTTTTGTTGGGATAGGAAAACCAGTGTGTCTGTTTGTGTGTGCGCGTGTGTGTGTGTGTGTGTGTGTGTGTGTGTGCGTGTGTGTGTGTGGGTGTACGTGTGTGTGTGTGTGTGTGTGTGTGTGTGTGTGTGTGTGTGTGAGTGAGTGCACTTGTAATGGAGTGGTCACACGATACTTGCGACGACCTGCAACAGCTTGCGATTGGTCACGTGCACATATGAAAGGCGGATTTTGCCAAAGTCTGTAATACATCACCGCCCTGTACAAACTCACTGCAGATGTACAATATAAACACTCACAAAATGTTCCGCAATTCAAGGATGAGCGTTAATATCTCTCTGCTCTTATATTGATATGGTCTTGATGCACAAATTACTACTATTACTACTACCACTACTACTACTACTTCTACTACTACTGCTAATAATAATAATTATAATAGTAATATTGTTAATTATAATAATAATATTATTTAATAATAATTAATAATAATAGTAGTTCGTATTATATAGCGCCTATAATAGCCTCTAAGCGTCACACCCGCACTGTACACATCCTCTACTCCCTGAGGAGCATGCTAGCGGTGGGTACCCTATTGGTGCACCAAGCTTATAATTAGCCTGAGTATGGAGCCATAGCAAAGACAAATGTTGCAAAATATAAACATAGGACGTGGTGCAAGCTTTTGGCTCTTAATTATCTCATACAAAGACCTCCAATAGGCCAAATATAAATTACCGCGGTAAACAAGGTAGAAAAACAACAAAAATAATAACTGTGGGACATGAAAGAGAATCGTGGGCACCAAGAGCGCAAGAGCCGAGACCCCCACCCCCCTCCCCCCTCCCATTCGATCGTTGTCATGTGGATGCCAATCCCAATAATGATAATACAAATCTGTCGGTTGAACACCTCCCTTTCATTATTGGTAAGGGTATGTAATGAGAATAAATAACTTTTGATGAAAAGCAGAAATATCTAGAGGCTTGCCTGGAGTATTCAGGATAAATCATTGTCTACCAAACCATGCATCGTTGCCATGGATACGATTTCAATAGGTCACCGCATGCGACGAGACTTGCCTGAAGTATTCAGGATTAAGTATTGTCTACCAAACCATGAATATTTGCCATGGATGCAATTTCAATAGGTCAATAGGGTGAGATGAAGCCACCGCAATAACCGCAATCACCGCAATCACCTTGCTCTTTCTCTCTCTCTTCTATTGTTTTGATCGCAACGGATTTTGAACCGACTTTTTGATGTTCAAAAACCTTGCGACAAGACTTGCGACGGGAACTAGCTGCCGTCGCAAGAGAACACACGGCGCATGCGTTCCTCGTGACCAGTCGTGCTATTGTTCGATCGACAACCCAAAACCAGGCTTATGATGCTTATTAAGCACGGTAAATAACATGTTAGGTTTACTTTAGCCTAAATGTAATACATACAACCTATTTATGACTATAATGGGAATAATACCGAATTTATTGCGATATTTGCATTCTGATGTAACGTCTAGTTATTTCGAACATGATCGGCCCTTCATAAGTTCTATTGTCTTGTTGCAGGCTGTTGCAGGTCGTCGCAAGTCTCGTGTGCCCACTCCATAAGGACCGGCAAACGGGGATACACACGGGTTTACACACCGGCAAACGGGGATATGTCGGAAACCGGGGATATCCCCGGTTTCCGAACAGCCTCTATAGTGCTTTAGGGATCGTCTTAAGGGCTGTACTGTATGTTATTATGATTTTTGAAGGATATCCCTTAATTGCCCATTTTACATCTATGTAACCGATGGTGTGTATGAATGGACTGTTTGTGTATGTGAGTGTGTGTGAATGTGTGTGTGTGTATGCCCATTGGGCATATGTCCATGTTTACACACCGGCAAACCGGGGATAAGCCAAAAAAGCCGAAAAAAGCGGGGATATCCCCGTTTGAAGGTGTTATAAATTTTATCCCCGTTTGAAGACTCCTACAAGTATGTGTGTGTGTGTGTGTGTGTGTTACCCCCTATATAATTAATGTTACAATTTAACAATTATATCAAGACAATTTATAACAGAAAATTACCTCCTAAATACATAGGACGAATTTGAATGGAGTTTTGACGAAATTGGTTGCCAATTGACGAAATTGCTTTCGCTTTTATGTGTTCAGCAACTGTGACCGACGAATTTGATTTGCAATTGACGAATATGTGTGCCTAATGACTAAATTGTGTGGTGATTGTGTTAAATTGATTGACGAAAGACGAAATTGAAGTTGGGATTTCCGCTCTGGTGGTTCCTCGGGACGAATTAATGAAATTGAATGACAAAAGTGTTAAAATGAATGGGAAAACCTATATTAACCCCCTTTGTCAATATTAATCACCACATTCCACAACACCCATGGAATGTATGGCTGTGAACCACTAATTTATATTTTCCTATGTGTACGAATGGACTCTTCAGACTTCACATTTTGGGTATAGAAACGCCCTCTAAATGGAGACGTATAATTACCCCCGCCAAATCCTCGAAATCCACCAGTAAAACAAAGAAATGTATTAGAACTGGTCCCGAAAAACTCGGGATAGGGTCTATGAAGAATTCATGTTATAGCGAAATCAATCGGCCCTGAACGGGTAAAGCAAATTATCCCAAGTCGAGCAAATCATTATGATTGTTTTGAAATAAACATAAACAATTCCCTGGCTATCGAGTGCGCAATCATTGACAACGTGATGGTAAAATGTATGTACTGTAAGCAAGTCCTATGTGATGGCTGTTAGGTGGTCTCATGGTAAAAAAAAAAAAAAAAAAATTGAAATGGTACGACACCCACACTGTATCGGCAAATGAAAGTAAACGATACAAATATTTCATCGAGAGAGGGCACGTTTTGTGTTGGGCTGGGGATCGCATTGATTGGTTTTCAAAAGGACTGTTCTGATATCAATTACTCTTGAAAGAAAATATTTTAATTTCCTTTATTCTTCACTATCAATAAGTTTTTTCTTCAGAGAAATTACGTGCATTATCTATCTACGTTCAGGCAACGTTAAAGGGATAGTTGAGTTCTGGTAAAGAGAGTACCGTTTTGGTCAAACTGAATTTAAGTAACCAAAACATGCACCATTACATGCCCAAAATGAATACAAAATTACAAAATGACCAAGTAAAAAGCCTGTTATCATTCGTTAAAACTCAAGAGGGCGCTTGTTTAACACTCATCGGTTTCAACCATTTTAAATAAAATATTGTGCATGTGATGTTTTGCTGAAATAGTGATTAGATAGAGAGATAATCAACAACTATTTAAAAACCTCTTTTGTAAATTTTTGAAAAGCATTTTTTTAACATTTTTAATGTCTGGTTCAAGATTATCGAATAATTGTGGGGCCCCACAATTATTACAAATGGTTATGTTTATGGATATTTCAGCCATTTCTGAACCGATTTAGATCAAATAAAGTTTATTCCGTCATTGAAATTGTATGCTCTTTCGAATTTGACACTCAGTTTTTCATTATCTCACCAAAAAATATTTTGTGTAGCGCCCTCTATACCAAAACTCACCTATCCCTTTAAATATTACTTTCGTGTTATAATGTATATAATTGTGATGTAATTCGTTTAACTGGACGCCAATTTTTGTAATGTGTCCATCTCTTCATCTGAAATGACCCACAATGACCCGATCTCCCCAAACTATGATTAGGATTACATATAATAATAATAATGTTTCGATTTATATAGCGCCTAATATGATTGATAATCATCTCTAAGCGCTTTACAATGATAATATTACCTCCGGTCATAGGATACAATGCAAACCAGCACACATTGTGTGCACCATCTCCACTCCCTGGGGAGCATTCCTTCCAAGCGCTCATGGGCTCAAGAAGATCGTTCACATAAGGCTTTCACCTCCTACCGGGTCCCCATTTATAATACACCTGGGGGGTGTTTCACTAAGCTTAAGTCATGCGTAAAGTCATGCGTAAAGTCATGCGTAAGTCCCTAAGTCCTGCGTAACTAAGTGTGACTCTAAGTGCATCTTACAAAGGCATGAGTCATGCGTAACTGCCTCGAGTCATGCGTAAAGTTACGCATGGTCCGGATCATGCGTAAGTACCATAGAAGTAATGTGTGTACTGCTAAGTCCAACTTAGGGCCAACTTAGAGCCATTTATATGCATGTAATGTACATATATGTAATGCATGTAATGTAATGCATGTAATGCACACATGTTACATATGAATGAATTGTAAATAAATTGTGAATATAAATATATCATATTAATCAATTCTACCATCTGAGTCTCTACGTAATGTTCAAGTTTGTAATATTCACTAATTAAACAAAATATTTTGTTCAAACTACATTTTAACTACAAACATTAACTAGTACAGTGAAACCTCTTTATAATGAGATCATTTAAGAGTTACCTAATATAGTGAGGTAATGTCACAGGTCAAGGTTTTATGTATTTTATTATTTCTAAGCCCTGATAAAACAAGAAATCTGATAAAACAGGGTAAATTCAAATGGCTCAAGGTGCTCGTTATAATGAGGTTTCACTGTACATAAGTGGTAATGTTGCAGTCACACCGCCAAACCGAATCCAAACTGACAAGAGACCGAATAATTCGGGGACGTTTCGGGGACATTCGGGGTGCTAGCGGTTTGGTGTCGGAGTGGTATCGGAATTGTCGGTCTCTTTTGTTGTAACTGCTAACCCCCGTTCGGGCTCTTGTCGGTGCCCGATAAAGTGGAAGTTCGGTCTGGTTTCGGTTTGGCGGTGTGACTGCTACATAAGCCGTTTACTCTGATGTACAGATACAAGCACTGCATGACAAGGATAATAATACAATACATACATTTTGTTTTAAGCTGTCCTCTAGTTCTCATAGAGCCAATGATTTATTTAAATAAATTATTTACATATATTCATTATTCATAAATAACTTTAAATACTTTAATTCACAATATATTATTTCAAGAATAAGTACATTAATATTTAATCAATGACAACAAATGCATTTAAATTAGTAACAGGATATATAATTGCACCCATCAATCATGGAGGAGCGCAAGCAAAAAGAGTGGGAGAACTCTGGAATGGTAATGAGAGCTGCAGGGGTTGCCAGAGGGACTGGCAGGAAGTGTCCCAAAGTAGCAGGAGACCAAGACCAAGGCGTTAACCTACAGAGATAAAAAGGCTGTGGATATATTGTATTATTCCTCACACATATTATAATTATCATCATATAATTCAATATATTGTCACAAATACATCTAAAATGTGTTAATGAAAGTTGAACAAATCTAACAATGGATATGCTTGGCATAAAAGAAACAATGCAGAAGTCTGATCTCTAAAAATACAAACTTCTGGAGAAAATTTCCTATTAAACAGTCGGTATGCAGCATATATGATGGAACGGAACAAAAGTACAATGAGCTATACAATGGTAAGGCAAGATTTAGGCTAGATTTAAAACGCCAATTGATAACATAGGCATTATGAAATTCCAGCATAGACAAATGAATAAGAATAACGTTAGATTTATACAAATAAGACTTAAAGTTTTGTATTCAATCGTGTGACAAATATAAAAATAATAATGGGCTAGTACATAAATTACAACAATATGCTGATGTACATAAGTGGGGTAGTATTTGAGATTTCAAAATGGAACATAATGACAGGGGCGGATCTAAGGGGGGGGGTTTGACCCAATGACGATGCGGAGCATCGTCCACGAGCCGCAAAGCAGCGATTTTTTTTGCTATTTTGAACCCCCGTAAGTGATGTTTTCCACATCACATTTTCACTTGGCAGCCCAAGGGGGGGGGGGGGTTTAAACCCCCTAACCCCCCCCCCCCCCCCCCACCCCCCCCCCCCCCCCCCCGTAGATCCGCCACTGAATGGCCAAATTTCTCAATAATGGCGCAACTCCAGTCCAGGCTAAAAAGACAGAAATTAACAATAACTTTTATTTATACACTTGTAAAATTTACTAGCCTTTTGTATTAATTATAGGTGCAAATCCATAGTTAGAAAATCATCCAGACAAAGTGTAAGTTGACATTCTAGTCATAGTAAAAACCCGTCACTAGTAATTTTACGTCCGGGATCACCCAGGAGAGTATATCACTGATGATTGGTTATACTATGACTGGAATGTCAAGCGGCCCCTCATCTGGATGTTTGAGCAGAACTAGATGGATAGATTGGATAATGAAAAGAAATACTGAGAACATATCTGGTGGCCCATGATGACCATGCATGGGCTAGTGAAATTCAACAGGTGTGAAATACTTTAACTGGTTACTGGTAAATTATATCATTTTAGCACTGACTATAGTTGTGCCACTGAAGAGAATTGTGGCCAATGTTTAAAGGGATAGTTGAGTTCTGGTAAAGAGAGTACAGTTTGGTAAAACTGAATTTTCGTAACCGAAACCTGCACCATTACATTACAAACTAATAGTTATGAACTCCACCATGCTCGAAAGGAATACAAAATTACAAACAACGACTTAGTAAAAAGCCTGTTATCATTCAAAAAGAGCTGTTAAAACTCAAGAAGGTGCCCTCTAAAAACTTATTGGTTTCAACCATTTTAGATAAAATATTGTGCATGTGATGGTTTGATATCAGAGAGAGATAATCAACAACTATTTTTGAAAGTTTTTGAAAAGAGGAAGCATTTAAACAAAAATGTTAACGGTTTCAAAATGATGGAATAATTGTGTGGCCCCACATTTATTACAAATGGTTACGTTTATGGATATTTCATCCGTTTTTTAAAACCGATTTTAGACATTTTCTCCAGAATGGGTTGGTGCCCAGAAAGCTGGTGTGGAGGAACAAAAAAATTGGTGGCTCTCACCCATCCACTGAGACGTGCCTCCACACCAGCTTCCTGCCAACAAATCCATCGTCTCCTTTTTACTCGCATGGGTCGACTGGCTGTCCTGTAAAAAGAAAAAGAAAAACACAACAATTATATTATATTGTCTGTGTTAAATTGAAACCTGTCTGGAGTTTCTTAAAAAAGAATACTTAATTTAAACGTATTATTCCTGGCACAAACTTACATTACTTCAGAGAACATATAGGGGAAATCAAGTTGTTTATTTTTGTTTTACTTAAAGGTACAGTTGGTTAATTTTAATTCTATTTGAAAGTTCATTGACAAAAAAACATGTCAAATGAGAATCATTTCTTTTCAAATGCTCTCATAGAACTTTGTCAAACTTGATTTCAAGATATTTCATTCATAAGTCTACCAGCCGGGGATCATTTTTCCTTTTTTTTTTTTAATAAAAAAACTGCTTATTAGACTATTTTGAAAAAAATATTAAAAAAAATTATAATTTAAAAGAAAATACAGCTAAGAAAAAATTACTAAAATGTTACCCGTCTGTCTCTGCTTCACCCTGTAGGCCAACGCCAACGCCAAAGTTTTTGTCTCTTGCCATTTCTTCCTGACCTCTGTCATGTCCCTCAGGCTCCCCCCTCCACTTTCTTCCGCTGTTGCTGGCGCTCCTCCATCTTGGAAATTAGAATTGTTACAATTGGTAAATTTAATAATACAGAATCTATCAAATCATTCAAAATATTTTATCAACTCGGTTGACTATTGTATGACGGTACACATTCTAGAATTAGTGTTACAAGATAAAAGAGAAGAAATTATGTACAAGGGAAATGATGTTAATCCATTACTAACATAGCCTTCAGAGTTCAGATGTATATTTTTAATTTAAATGTTTGAAATATTTACAAACTTTAAAAGTGACAGGAAATAAATTCATGATTATGATAATTAAAATAATAAATTAAATTTGTGTAGCGCATTACAATACAAAATGCATTCCCTATGCGCTTAATGAATGGTATGGTCAAGTGGCCACATAACGAGCTCGCCCAGGTCGAGTAGTGACCGCATCAGTGTACTAGATCTACTGAAAGGATTCAATGGCGATCCTTACAAAATAGAATACTATGACTATGTCTATGAGCAGTGTCAGCTATACAGGACATTCGCTCTAGGCTTGTCTATAGGATCCACTTTGATGTCCATAGTAGATGCTACCTAGAAAGATCATCTTAGTACACTAATTACAAACACATTTAAAAGACTTACCCTCTTCCAGTCCTGCCAAAGAGTGTGTTCATGTCGTCCCCCCACATAGTCGATCATAGTTGTTATCTCGTTCTGTGTAAAGTATGCCTTTCTCACTCGTTTCTACAAAGAATACAAATTGTAAATTCACGTATTAAATTGACAGGTTGATATAATGGTATTTTAGTGTTGCTCAAATAAATTAAGAAATAGTAGGTTGTTACAACTAGTTGAAATCTTAATTATGAAGGAGTCCACACAAATATATGCAGAGTGACAGAGTCAGTGCAACTTGCTTTCTCTCTTTCCACCAATATCACATTCTTTTTCAACTTGTCTTTAGACATAATTATTGAATGATGGAGCTCCTTCATTGAACAGTGCATTTTTATTTCCAAGTGACATCCAGGTACAAAGCTGAATAAGGACACATCTGCAATGTAAATTATGAACAGGTTACAATGATCATGTATAAATGTTCAATTATATGTCAATTTAGGCACACCAAATCAATTTTCTTGTAAATCCTTCCAAAGATAAAAAAGAAGCCTATTTCAAAATCAAATTCAACACAAATACAATATGTCTACACCTAGCCCTTGGGCCTTGGCTAGTAGGAATTTCATGGTGATCATTATTTACCTTCTAGCCTTAGCCGGCTTGGAGGGGCAGCTTGAACATGGCTCGCTGTCTGTCATGTTGTCAGCTAGGTACATGCAGAGGTCAGAGCTAGAAGTAGAAAGGTAAAAAATGTACTTTAAAAATAATTTAAACCCTAATGCAACGCTCGAAATTGGCGTAGGCCCGATGGCCCGGGGCCAGTAAAAGTTGCGGTCGGGCCAGTAAAAACATGAAAATGCCAAAGTTTGGTGGTCCGATCGGGCCACCAAATGTTTAAACCATAAGAAGACAACATCAAGGAATATGAATCTCAAGTTTGACACCTCTTAAAAACACTTTAATTGTGATTTAAATATTTGCAAGAAATGAAAAGGACGGACATAAAAAGTCGCAAGCGCACTTGCGCTAGTTGAATTAATCCTTATTTATGCCTACAAATATGTGCTATTTCCTCATATGAACACTCTCCCTTGAATTATCTACTTCTTGCATGATAAATCATGGTAAAATTAAACAACTTCCAGAGGTGTGTAATGACTAAAAGTAAAAGCATATGCTTATGCTGTTTTCTTAATTTCCCACACACCCCCTGGAAGCCTTTGCAACATGTAGAATATAAATATAGAACAACCAATCCACAGAGGGAGTATGTGTGCATACTAAGACCTATCAAAACACATGTCTAACTTTTCACATTCATTCATATTGCAAAGTGCAGTGTGCTTGCCTTTGCGATACCGTCCGCGATACCGTCAATAAAGGGGAATAATTTCATCTTTCGGATCATTATTCATATTTTTGAAGGTATTAGAAAGAATCATTTTTACAAGGTAGAGACTTGTGACTACTTGGAATTATTTTAGCTTGTAAAATAACAAAGATTTAAGTGATTTCATTTCCCGATTTGAAAAGTTATCTTAGCTATGCTCAGTCCCATGTGTGTTTTTTTGTGTTGGAGATTTTATGGACCATAAAATAACAAAATCGTACATGGAAAAGAGCTTAGTTTCATCAGTTGATGACTCTTAGATAAAACTGCTCGATTCTAGGTTTTGTTTTGTTTATTCAGTGATGGATTTCTTTAATGATGGTGGTAATTTTAACACATAACTTCCATAATTTACCAATTAATGACCAAGTAGTCATAACCATTGTTTTTCTTTGTTTGTAAATTTTATTTTCGGGCCACCAGAAAAAAAGATAATTTCGAGCATTGGAATACAGTAACAAATGAGGCTAAACATTGCCCAGTACCCTGAAACTATGAATATGGTTATTGTGTTAATTTTACTTTTGTTTTTCCTTATTTTTTTCGGGCCAGTAGATTTTGGTTTCGGGCCACCAAAATTGGAAAAATACTAATTTTACTGGCCCGACCGGGCCACCAGCAAAAAAAGTTAATTTCGAGGGTTGCCTAATGTGATACTAAACTAAAGTAAAGAACAAATTATAGAACTCTTAGTCTTTTAAAACTTGTGTGATGTTGTGTAGAAGCTGCGCTGCCTCATATACGCAAGAAGAAGAAATCAATACTGCGTTGACGTTGTGCATAGATCAACCTCTTCCGCCTGCTGCACTATCCAACAACACAAAAAAAAATTTTGTCGAACAATTCCTCCCTCCATTTATGATATGATTTCATTTAGTATTTACCAGCAAATGAAAAAAATGTACATACGATTCTGAGCTCCACTTACACTTACACTTATAACTCGGTCAGCGATCAGACTCGGACAGTACTCACTTCATGCTTCACTCAGTGAGTCAGTCTCAAGTCTCATGTCTCTCACTCTCACTTCTCAGACTCAGTCACTCACTCATCACTCACTCTCAGTCAACATATGAAGTATACTAACTAGACATTCATCTGAATTAATTTTGCATTATATGCAACATTGTGTACTTCAATAGTCCGATACACTATAGGTCGGACGTTTCAATTTGGATAAATGATATTGTAATATTCGTTCAAACTGTCATTTGCCAAAGTCAAGCAAGTACTAGCCAACACACATATATATCTACATGTGGGACTAGACAACGAGCTAGGTAGGACGTGAAACCGTTTATGAAATGACGTTATAGTTGCCTATAACTTTCACATTAAGAAAACATGCAATCTGATTCGAAAAGTAACGCTTCAAAGCAGCACAAATAAGATAGCTGGAAGAAGATATGAAATTATTTACTTCAGGAAAACATAAATTTATTACGAGAACTTACCGAGTAATTTGTTGCACAGGCGAACGCAGACGACACGAGATCGGCGAAGAGAAATTTTTTCGTGTTTATAGCATTATGCTAATTACTTACTCATGCATATTCATGAATCAGGCTCGTACTAGAAGATTAAAATATTTTGAGTCGCACTTAGCCTAAGAGCGACTTTGTGAGACGCACGTAACTTTCCCGTTCAAGTCGCTCTTAGCCTAAGTTGATCTTAGCGATTTTGCCACTAAGTGCGACTCGTAAGTGCGACTCTTAGTGAAACACCCCCCAGGGTAGAGAGCAGCAATTGTGGATAAATTGTCTTGCCGAAGGACAAAGGCAGTGGGCAGGGTTCGAACCCGGGATCTCATGATCGGAAAGCGCGCGCTCTACCAATCTTGCCACACCACATCCACTGTAGGACTGTATAGTAATACTATCCACCTGAAATAAGTCACCGTGCTTCAGTGTAAACAAAATGTGTTTCACAGTGTGAGCACAGTGTAAACACAGTGTATGTGTACAGTGTTAAACAAAGTGTGAACACACTGTTTGGGATATGTTAAAATGGAGCGTTTTTACAATGTCGACACGCTGTAAACACACTGTGAGCACTATGTGGTGCACAGTGTGAGCACACTATTTTACACACCGGGAACGCAGGATACATTGGTGTGATAACAGGGTGTTCACACTGTGTTCTCTCCGGTATAGGCTCATAATTCTAGTACAAATTGCTCAGCTGACATTATTGTTCAGTGCGAGTACCAACAAAAAATTAAAACTTTCAGAAATTTGTTTTTATTACAAACAGGACAACTGCAATAATTTAAACCATAACACAATAAAAACAAATTATGACTAATCCTCGTATAGTATGTTCAGGATCAACCATTTACAATCATAATATTGCACCTTCACTTGTATAGGTTTCAGTAAATACAAAAATATACACAATGATAACCGAACCAGACATTTGGTATATAATGATATTATGCGGGCGATACATAAATGCATTAAGGGCGTATAATCATATAACTATACAAGCTGAAGGCATTTGGTATAATAATGATAATATGCGGGCGAAACATAAATGCATTAAGGGCGTATTATCATATAATTATACAAGCTGATGTCTTATGATGTCTTAGACCGTAGTCTATGGACAAACCGATTCGTTTTGTACATAAATACAATTTTTCATTAGTTTTATCAACTAAAAACAGAACATTGTGTTGTTTATATAAAATGCAGTCATAAAAGATTCGTTAGCACATAGTTGTAACCTGAATATAGATGTTTGTAGTGTTTGTGTGCGTAAGCTACGATTTATAAGGGGAATCTATTGTTGAGGAGGGGGCGGGGGATGATACATTGCATCTTTACCCCTCCCCACCCCAAAAAGGAAATTCCTGCATACATGGCATATGGACACCAATCGACATTGTTGTGTACAGCTTGTTCGTCCATCCGTTATTTACACGTTTATGGCACTAAAACTTTGTATAAACCATTATATAAAAATAGGTAATGTTGTCTTAACATAATGCAACTTTGCTACAATAAACTAGAGATTACAATTCTCAAATTGCAGTTATTGTAGTAGGTACTGCATAATTTCACTAAAACCCTTTATGTCTCTACTTTGGAGATCTATCTTTCATATAACAAGATAAATCAAGTTTACTGTATAATGTCATATGGTTAATAGAAGACACCTTTCTGTGCTATAAAGTTAATTTGACATTCAAACCAATGTTTGTTTCCATTCAGCAAATAAATCCCTGAAATATCCTCATGGGCGAAAGTTTTTAACAGAAAACTTTGTTTTCATACAGTTTCTTATTTAATTTGTTCTACCACTTTACATATATGAGCACTTGTTTGGGGGATGTCAACAAATGTTTGTGTATTGGCCTTATTTATTTATTTATTTATTTATTTATTTATTTATTCAAATATATTTATACAGGATAGCCTGATCAGCAAGAATACTGTTTTTCGTCAGGGTCCTGATATAACATCATACAATATACATAAAACAATAATTCATTAATATGATAAATATAAATATAAAAATATGTACAAATAGCATATGACCAGCAGATTCAAGATATACTTTATTAAAATTTTGGACAAAGTTGTATTAAAATAGTTTCAATTTATTTCTAATCATAAAAACACAATTAAGTTTCTATATATATATACAATTAATATACTAATTGTTACGAAAGAGAGAAATAAATTGTTTTGGTTACTCCAGCTAGCACGTGATTATCAGTCAAGCAGAACAATGTCAACACAGACATGACAGAACACCTCACAGCCATACAGCAGGCACACGCACAGCCACACATCACAATGGGAGAAGCACGCACATTCACTCATCCGTATGACACAATGGAATCATAACCACAAATAAACACAGCTACATTCATCCACCCGTTCTGCTTTGTCCGATAGATCACATACATGTTGGAGTATTTACTAAACAACAATTTAAAACAATATAATTAAAAACAGTTATCTATCGTTCGGCTGGTCATAATTATATACATCAGTGAAAATACAGCTGTTTATATAAACGTTTAAAAGAGGGAAGAGACCTCGAACATTGTAAATGACTAGGCAGCGAGTTCCAGACAATGCCACCCGAGTATATAAGGCTATTTTTATAACATTGTACTTTCGGTTTAGGTAGTATAATATTCAAAGTGTTAGCTGCTCTCGTATTAATATCGTGGCGATCACAAACCATTTCAATTGCATTACATAAGTGAGTAGGAGCTGTTCCATGAACGGATTTGTACATTAGTGTTGCTAAAAAATAATTCATTCGTTGACCTAATGATTGCCATTTTAATGTTTTAATTAAATCTTTTCCATTTACAGTTTCATAATCATAATTAGATGTAACAATTCTAGCTGCCCTTTCTTGTAAGCGATATAATAAATCCTTATTTTTCTGTGAACAATTGCCCCAGACTGTAATCGAATAATCTATACAAGGTTGAATGGTCATATTATACATCATTAATAGAGACTTTTTATCCAAAAATTGGGACATTTTACGCAATGAGTATAATTTACTAGAAATAGATCTAACAAGGTTATGAACATGAGCACTCCATTTAAGTTTATCATCAATTTCTACACCTAAGTACCGAAAGCTATGAACCTGATCAATTTTCTTGTCATCCATATAAACATTTAACTGATGTGTTGAACGTGTACTTAAAAGCATAACTTTTGTCTTATCTACATTAAGTCGTAATCTATTTTGTTCATACCATTTAAAAATTAAGTTTAAATCAGCTTGAAAATGTTTCACCAAGTTATCAATATGAGAATGATGGAAAGCTTATTTGTGAGAACGTTAGTAAAACAAACCAACACTTCAAGAAACTTCCCAATATACAATAAACAGCTACAAAATATTAATGATTCTAAAAGATGATATATAAACATGGTCTTCTTCTTCTTTCGTATCCGACATCTACACAAGTCCAGAATATTAGATATTTGGCCATGACTGTGCACATCGCAGGGCCTTCTCGTTTGCAGCCATCAAATCTTCTTGACTACACTGTTCCTCAAGGTTAGAACATTGAAGGAGGTGTTGCATGGTTTGTGATGTGCCACAGTCACAGTTTATGTTGTCATCATCTGTATAAACATGGTGAAGCACAGTTCTGCTATTCCCCTAAGTTAAAAATGACTACATTCTAAATACCCTGTATGAGTGCATCTCTTGCATTATTTCGCCGCATGTTTTTAAATTTTAATTGGGGTGAACATTTTAGAGTTCATGTTTTCTTGAAGGCTTCTAGAAATGCCTGTTATTATGAGTTGCTGAGGCATGCTGTAATATAATCCAGTTTCGTATTCCCTTTCATCTATTATATATTTCTTTCAATTTTCTCAACATATTTCCTCATTCCATTGTGTTCCAAATGTTAAAGGGGACCACCACACAAAGAACAACACAGTGCTATATTTTTCTGGTACCATTGTTTGATATTAAATAGATTTCCATCAGTTTGCAAAGGGGTTGTTTTATTCATAAACAATATAATTAATTACCGAAACGTTTAAAGGGGACCACCAGGCAAAGAACAACACATTATTATATGTTTTGGTACCGTTTTGTGATATCAAATAGATACCCAACATTTTGCAAAGGGTTGTGAAATTCATAAACAAAGCAATTAATTTCCACCACTTACGGAACTACTGCTATTTCCTGGTTCCATACGGGCCAACCATTTGCGAGTGCGCCAATGCAGCTATTCACGCGCACGTTTGTAAACAATAGATTCCCAGGCGATTCGTTTGCTCTGCACAAGTTGCAATTCACCGCACACATAGCAGTCTGCGTAATTCAGACCGCATGAACGCATGCTTTAGAATGGTGATGCGTTTCCAATTTGTTTCTTCTTTTTTCTGGAAACATATTTTTGTAAACTTGTTGATGGAATGGAATACTAAAGATGTTACCTTTCTTTAATAAGAATATTATTTTTGGGTGGTGGTACCCTTTAAGAGTGCTCCGATTCTATAACCGCATACGCTTGGAGACAATAGAAGCACGATAGACGTGTACGTGCTAGACAATGGACTAGTCCTCGTCTGTAGACCCATGTACAATTATTATAGTATCGTGATGGGTTTCAAACTATATCATTTGTCTGGAAACCAATATCTGAACTTGTTTGTGGAATGGACTACTAAATCTATAACATATCTTAAATAAGAATATTTGTTGGGGGTTGTAGTTCCCTTTCAATCCTAGGATGTATCCCCTCATAGTCAGGATAACTATTTCAAAAATCGCATATGTTTGGTGTTGAAACCTATTTTAGCTGAAATTTTAGCTGTCAATCAGGCAACTGATGATGACAGAATGAGAAAATCTTGTATGCCTCCATCACTCCATGTCAACTTGTCAATCCTCATCCTTGATTGCAGATTTGTCCAATTGAGACAAGGAATTTCTGGAGAGAAAAAAATATTTAGATATAGATTTGGATCCAGTGAATGTTTGTTTCAGGCAACCTAAATTAAAGTGAGGCAGGCAACCAGAAAAACGAAACAGTGAGGAGCCCTGTAATACCAGAAGAAGGAGAAATGGCTGCATTCAATATAAAGTTGATCTCTACAGGTAGAGATGATTTTTGTTATTGAAGTACATTAACCCCTTTGTAACCTAGCAATAAACACTTAAATTCATTTTTTTTGTGGCGAGTTTCAAGTGTTAGTTTGGAAGAGAACCATATTTGATTGAAGATGTAATTTTTGTTTAAATGCAAAGGTAAAGAATAGCCCGCATCAGCTGCGGAAATCAATAAAAATGATTAACTGCAGCTCAAGTAACAGAAAATATCACTAACCCCTTGCCTTCGGAAACCGGGTGGTCTAGATATACAATGTCTATTGGGATTTCTGAATCAGGAAGTGAACGGGTTTAGCTGCATGTCGTCCAAATGTGTTAATATCCTCAACCCCACATAAAAACACCTGTGCAGTGGGTACCTATTCATGGTTGACTGCACATGCCTGTATCGTACATTGCATTGATGCATTCTTGGTGGGAGGTTGAAATTTGCAGTACTGTATGTGGTGCTTTGCATTCTATTATGACGGTTGACTAATAAATGTGCATTGACCCTGTTCAATTTCAGATTCGTATATCATTTATATGCACTTCATCTCAGTCGTAACATAATACACGTGGATGGACAGATGAATTTAGACTCTACTAAAAAAAGGTAAAACTTTTGTGGGTTCTTAAACGGAACGATGATTTGTATTTTGCAGCACTTTGGTGAGTTTCTATTTCATTTTTATATTCAAGGCGCGATTGGTGTACCCAAGTTCTTAAAGGGATCTAGTAACTTTGTTGATATGTGCAACAAGTGGTGAATGGTAAATCAAAATATGTATTTTTGTGATCTTATTTATCCACTAGGTAATGTGCGAACATATGGCCGAGTAATGAGTGAAAAGTCATTGCGCCGACTTTGTACACAGTTATAACTTTCCAGTGGATCTATAGTAACATTGTCCAAATCCACGAAATTTAATTTTAAATATTGCAGTTCTCTTATACCGTGTTGTATCCGTATAAGTAATAGAAGCATGGAAAACGTTTTGTTTTTTACTTAAATTTCCTTTTCATTAAACAGATATTTACGATTGAAGTGTTCGGATTTTTAACTGTCCACTGACTACTTCTAATACTACTTCTTCTACTACTACTACTACTACTACTACTACTACTACTACTACTACTACTACTACTACTACTACTACTACTACTACTACTACTACTACTACTTCTACTCCTACTACTCCTCCTACTACTACTACTACTATTATTACTACTACTACTACTACTACTACTACTACTACTACTACTACTACTACTACTGCTGCTACTACTACTACTACTACTACTACTACTACTACTACTACTACTACTACTACTACTACTACTATACTACTACTACTACTACTACTACTTTTAATAATACTACTAATACCTCTACTACTACTACTACTACTACTACTACTACTACTACTACTACTACTACTACTACTACTACTACTACTTGTACTACTATTAATACTACTAATCCATTATATTGTTGTAACATGATACTAGCTACTCAGTGGTGATATTATTGAATCGAGAGGCCACTCAATCATGTGTTAGTGACCACCTGTATAAAGCAGCTATCTGTTTGTAGTGAAAAATATCACTGTACAGTGTGTTTAAGAACAAACAACAACATTACCTTACTTGTCATACTTATCATTATACATAAGAGTTTCGTTCTAATAAATGTATGTTGCTCATGTAAAGTAAAGTAATTATAAGCATACCACAAAAAACGGTACCCGGCGTCATGTATGATTTATGAGTGACTTTATATAAATAATTTTCAAAGTATTTTTCGCGTGAGAGTAATGTATACTGCAATTATATGTACAATAATTTGGTATATGAACACGTGAGAAGATTGTGTCAACAGCTAGGTGTTCTAAAACAGATTGTGGCCATTAGACTTTCAGAAAAGTATTCTGATTCCTATACATGGTGCCCCCCCCCCCCAAAAAAAAAGGAACGGGGCACTTCCCAAAAGAAAGTAACACAATTAGGACGTCCATCGGATAGAATGTCTTTTCCAATGAAAAAAGATACCAAGAACAGTCATTTTGGTTGGGTAGTTTTTGTTTTAGGGCGCTGTGAGTGACACCATGTCAGGTTCTTATTTTTGTCAATTTTTACCAAGTCAGTGCCCGGTACTTTGCCCGTTATAGCGGAGCAGTACGCGCGCCATTGTTAGTGTGCATTCAGCTGTGAAACAACAGAATGGACACAGTTGTCCGATGCTATAACGGGCAGTAAGTGCGAATTATCGGGCAATGACTCGGTAAAAAATGACAAAAATGGGAACCTGACATGGTGTCACTCAGAGCGCCCTATTAAAAACAAAAACTACTTAAGCAAAATGACTGTTCTTGGTATCTTTTTTCATTGGAAAAGACACCCTATCCGATGGACATACTAATTGTGTTACTTCATTTTGGGAAGTGCCCCGTTCCGTTTTTTTTTTATTTTACTCTTCTTCTTCTTACTTCTTCTTCTCCTTTTCCTCATTTTCTTCTTCTTTTCATACGGAGGTAGCCTGGATCTAAAATTACGAATTATATTTTGTATTATGTGCGATGAAGATTTCCAACGAAACACGCTGCAGCGGGAACAATTCATTTTACCCTCAAACCCGTTGGCTTTGCCAACATAATAGATAAAGGGGACAATCGATGACTCCATAATTATATGAGATGAATACATCGGGGTAACCTCGCTATTCACAGCCTTAGTTTGACAATTATTACATTATGTTATTCGTTCATGGTTCATCAGTCATGAGCTGAGCTATTGTCAAACTCCTCTACACAATACTATATGTGCTATCAGCTGCTGCAATCTGCGATAAAAAGAAAATATAGTACAAATATGTATAGTATAGTGTATGTATGTATATGTATAGTACAAATAACACAAACAGGCATGTACATTTGGAGATGACTCTTTGCATCGAATGAGCGTCTATATATAGAATAGGCGCTGTACTATGGTCTATCTAAATGTACTCCGCAACAAAGAAACAGGACACTTATTTAAGACAAAATAACTCATTTTTATTTACGATATATGTTACTGTGTGTCAAATTTAAGATGAAATAACCTCCTTCAATATTGGAATAAAATCCATATGAAATCATCCATGTATGACTTGTCACGGTCAATTAACCACCACAAGGTCTGTTTTCAAAATATAGCAAAAACAAAATGGAACATCCATTCAACCATATAAATGTTGATAAGCACAATCTAAAACGGTATATTTATGTCATGGCATAATTTTGTATTACAAATGTGATATTTTGTATTTATATCTCAATAAAAAAATATGAAGACACATTGTGAACGTCAAAGGTTTCATTTTCATCCAAATGTAACAAAATGGGGAATTCCATGGCAAAGGTTTATTCGTCGAAACCACAGTTTGTGCCCTTATTTCAGCATAACAATTTGGTATAAGGTCTTCTCAAGAAATATAGCAGTAGTCTACAAATCTTATAAACCTATTGTCACCCTTGGCCAATCATTTTGGCAGTCTCTAACATGTCATTTCTCTAGGTAAATCTGGTTACAATTACAGGGGACATATGAAACAGACGAGCTTTATGACTCAAAAACAGACCAGTATGTTGATGTTCTCATAACCTGACCATGTTTTATTGAAAAATGTGTATTTTCGGAGTTTGTTCATGACAATAAAGTTAAAGGGATAGTTGAGTTTTGGTATAGAGGACACTACACAAAATAATTGTTAGTGAGATAAAGAAAAACTAAGTGTCAAAATCGAAAGAGCATACAATTTGAATGACAGAATAAACTTTGTTTGATAAATATCGGTTTAGAAATGGCTGAAATATCCAAAAACATAACCATTTGTAATAAATGTGGGGAAATGTTCTATTGTGTCGTATTTGTTTAATGTTTAAGTTGTATCGAAGATTGTAGCGTATTCAAATGATTTAAACCTGTCAAATCTGGTATCATTGTAAAGCCCAATTGACTAAAAGGGTTCATGTCCGTAACGATTTTATTAGCAGATTAAGTATGGTACAGCTGAATATGGGGGAGGGTCGAAAGTAAAATATTGCAAAATGCATTTCATTTTGTGAAATTCAGGGCGTTGCATCGACAGTCGACTATTGGTTGATATGTGTTGGGGTTTAGCATTGCATAATCATCAATACATTTATCATCATGTGAAAGCATGGTTATCTTTCCTAAAAATTATGTATCACCTGTAATAATTATGCTATCGGGGTGTGTTACGATATGAGATTCATGTATCGATACCATGCATATCGTTTATGACGTCACCTAGCAACATATCTTTGGAATAAAATGGCTACCTATAACTCATAACGTGGTTGAACAATGCCTCCTTTGATCGCTTGCTTAGTAGGGTCTTGGACTTCCTGGTCCTGGAGCACAAGCTACATGCGCTGCCTAAATAGCTTAAATTCACTTGGAAGGTCGCTTGCCTTCCAGTTCATCTCAGGGTATTTTGCCATTGTATGTGGTACACTTCGCTGGCGATATACAGAATGATGTGAGTGTGCTTACTGTATCTACAATAACTGTACGTAATTCAAAATTGTTCCAAAATACAATGTAAGTTTTAGTGTATTATATAACAAAACAAATAATTTCAAGTACCACACAACCAGGTTTAGGCTAGCTTATTTCAGTGTGTGCTTAGCAGCTACTAAATACTACATCTATGGGCAGACAACTACACACTGTGACTGTGTATAGCGAAACAAATCAGATTTGTATCAAGAATGCACAAAATTCTCCCTACATATTATGATAGCATTAATACAAATAATATGTGTCACTGTCGTGTATATGACACAGTAAAACAACTTGTATTGTTAGACTTAGAGTCTATCAACAATGACTATAAAAATGTTAATGTTTACTCACGTCACTCAGATAATTCAACTTCTAACTTCTAGTTCTAAGTCCAAGTCCAGTCTTCAAAAAGACTAAATATGAGTGTGAGCTTGATAAATATAGACTCTGGTAGTCTAGATTGTCATTGGCATTGCTGATCAATGCTTTAAGTTCAGATTCAATCCGTCGTAGCGTGTCCAATGTCTGGTGCTTGGCCTTGTCAGCGCTAAATGGTGCCGAAGTTCTCGCCCACGGCGCTATTCTTCGTCGCAATCGCTCCCACTTGAGGGAGATTCCCGTGAGTAGTACGCCCAATCATGCGCAAGAAATTGCCAAACGTATACACTTTGCTGACGACCCCACACCACACCAACATCACACACCCACTAGCAGGGACAGTCATAGCGCAAACACACCCAACGCAGAACGCAATCACAACACTCTAAACACAAACACACACTGATTATAGAACCACTAGATCAGGTCGCACAATTCGAAAACCGGCCATATATCAGCCCTATAGTGAACATACACCCAGGTTTACGCGAACACAATGAAAAGTCAGAGACATGATTTTTCTTGGTTGATGCAAGCATGAACAAAAGCATGCAAATATTATTCTTTTGCATTCTTGTTTTTTTTTTAAGGAAGGGAGGAAGGCGCCAAGTTGGCCCCTAATGTGTTATGTAGTTGAAGGATATGGCAGCGTCAAAAGACTGCTGTTAGTACATTGTTAGTCCATTGTTATACTTGTTAGTACATTGTTACGCTAATCACTCTCGAATGGCTGTAGTATAATAGTATGGACACACATTTATTAAATTAAAGTGTTATTAAAATAAGCAAGGTTGATTAAGAAGTTTAGCATTTTATGTTATGGTCAATGACATTATATTGTACAGTTTATTAGAACATGGTTTGTTAAAGGGAATTGTATTTAACTTCAAAGGAAGGGGGATGTTACGATATGAGATTCATGTATCGATACCGTATATGCATATATATATGAACTTGTCACTTCCGGTTTTTTTATAGGGAAATGTTAGAAGCTTGGATAGGTTCAAAAGATTTTTTGTTAAAAGAAACTGGAAGTAGAAATCAAATTGTTTTTAATAATAGATACATTCGAATTAATGGACAAATTTATTATAATGAAACATTATTTTTGAAAAATATTTATAACATACATCATATAGTCGACAGTAAAGGAAGAATAAAATCTGTCCATGAATTCATTAGACTAGGATTAGATAGGTCAGAAATTGACATAGTAAAACAGATTTTTGAAAATATACCATTTATATGGAAACAATTGTTAAGTAGAAAGTATAATGTGATGGAAGATACTGCATTGAATTTGAAGTTTCGATTGAATGAAAAAGATTATTCATTACGTGATATAACTTCAAAAGGTATATATGAACATTTGTTAAATTTAAGGGTAGAGAAGTCTTTTGCAGTTCGCAATATAGAACACAGTTTATATAATGTTTTTGGAAAGGATAATGAAAATATTTGTGTACGTTCCCGAAAATCCACGCTTAATAGTACACTAAGGGAATTTCAATTTAAATTACTCTATAACCTTATTTATACAAACAAACATATGTTTACTTTTCAAATGGGGAATAGTAATTTATGCTCGTTTTGTCATAAAATGCAGGAAACCTATGAACATTTGTTCTATTCTTGTGAAAAGGTAAGAATGATTTGGGTACACTGCGGTAATGAGTTTGATTTAAAAGAATTAACAAATATAGATTGGAAAGGGGTCCATGTGGGAATTAAGGTTAGCAATGTACGAAAAGACCAATTATTAAATCACGTTATACTATTGATAAAAAGTATGATATTTATTAATAGTAGAACGAAAGATTATCCTCCAACTATAAGAGATATTAAAGATACATTATTGAAAAATAAAGAGGAAGAAAGAAAGATAGCTGAACAGAGAGGGATTTTGCGAATCCATTACAGAAAATGGAACACACTCTCTGCCTAGGGTATGAGACAGAGACACCAAGTACTGTTTGTTTTTTTCTTACTACCGCCTCCCCCCACCCCCCCTTTTTTTTTTTTTTTTTTTTTTTTTTTCTCTTCTTTTCTTTCTTCTGTTATCTCTCCATTGTTTTCCTTTTTTTTATATAGGTTTTCTCTCAAACACTATAATGATTATCATTCTATTTATGTTGATAGGTTGCAAATTTATATGTAATGGTGTACACAATTGTTAGTTTGTTGGCTTTTGACATGTTTTTTAATTTTATTTTTTAACTGGATATGATGATTTTGATAAGAGCTTTGGTTGATCCACATTTGTACTTTTAAAAGTGTTCTCTGGAAAATAATGATTTGAGAGAGAATGAAACACTTTCAAATAAAAAAAAAACAGTGTTGTACTTAAATTATAATATTCTCTCAAATTACATACATTAAGATCTTGCTAACATGAAATTAAACGAAAAGTGGTTGGAAAATGTTAAAAGAAAACATACAGAAAATATGAATTGTATAGAGTAAGAGCATGATTATCGTTTAGGTAACACTTAATTGTATGTGGATTGTAAATAATAATTTATGAGTATTCATATGAATTTGTTGAAAGAATTTGTTTTGTATTGCAAATGATTTACGTTGTAAATTTGTTTGTTTGAGAGAAAAATAAAATACTATTTCAAAACAAAAATATATCGTTTATGACGTCACCTAGCAACATATCTTTGGAATAAAATGGCTACCTATAACTCATAACGTGGTTGAACAATGCCTCCTTATTATATGCCATCAGGCACGCTTCACAGGGTGTGTGCAGTTAAGCCGGATATTGGGGCGATTTAATGCTATGAATATAATACTGTGGCTTCTTTTTTTGTAAGATACCGGAAAGATATTGTTTTATTAAACATAATTCTATTATCATTACATGTTGCACTATCGGAAAGCTCGTTAACTTATCTTTAATTTGTAATGGTTATGCTGCATGTGTGTGTGCAGTACAGGAAAATTCTCAAACTTGATGTATTGAAAATGCATCAAATTTCCCTAAACCTACGCAAACTGGCCAAAACTGGCATATTAGCGCCCTCTTTGACCGTGTAAGTATGCCCTGTTTAGCACATATCAAACTGCATAACGGTTCACTTTGCAACATATCATTTTGAGCCCCATACATTCAGAGATACTGCAAACACCTCAATAGCAAAACCATTATGAATGAGGCATAATTTTATTGAAAAATTAACACGCTTCCACCTGATATTGAATTTCATATTGATTATGTAAAGTAAAGTATTAAAGGGACAGTCCCTCTTTTACAATACGTCTGGACAGTTTCCAGTTCACGGATGGGGATGAATGTAACACACACAAAAAAATCAGATCGAACAGCCCTGTAATTTGGATTCTACGAATAAAAACGAATGCGTCCCTCCATTAAACTATATTTCGGTCAATAAAAGAGTTTAACTGATTTAGCATAATATTACAACAATATTGTACTTATTCTTGTAAAGGTATTGTGAAGCCGACATTTGTAAAGGTATGTCACGGAAAAAATCTCAAAATGAAGAATATGTAATTACATGTAGTCAGTTTAAGCGAGGTTAGGTTATTTTGTTTAGAATTCGGTCATGCTATTGTTATTTGTGCGCGGGTCACGTAGGGGTCACGCATAGCGTTGTGGTACTTCTTTGAATCCGTGTACGAACTTCCTCACTAGGTGAATACACGTACATGCACAATTAACCGTTGGTTGTAGTTTTATTAGTTTTATGTCTATAACTCCATGAAAAAGAGATTTCAAGCCCTAATTTTTTCAGGCATGTTGTTAAATTTGACATTTTCTTTCATATAAGACAATAACCTCGCAACTTTTGAAATTTGACTTGCAAAAGAGGGAATGTCCCTTTAAGATATCTCCACAAAAAGTCGTTTTTGGATGCAACACCTTCAATTTCACACAATCAAATGCATTTTTGTAACATTTTGCTATCGATACTCCCCAATATTCACAGTTACTGTACATACCCGGCTTCCATAATCATTACAAGTGAGGTGTCATTAGAAAGATTATCAAACAGGCTTTCTTCTGGTTCCATATTCAACAGTATCTCTTTATTGTCAAGATATTCATCGTCGAAAGAATTTGAACTTGAGAATTACCGTGATATGACAGTCAGACCTACCACCGGAAGTTTGTTGGCGCATTTTGCGACATTTCATTTCTGACCTTCCCCCATTCTCAAATATACTGCGCATACCCCGTACTCATGATGCTTACGAATTTGGTATCAATCTTAAGAGGTATACACACCCTTTTAAGTGATACCAAATATAACGAACGTGATTTCATTAGAAAAGAGATATAATCGATTAAATGTGTGTTTCTTAACTTTTTTGAGGGGTTAAGTTCTTAATTATTTCTCTATCTAATCACTATTTCAACAAAATGTCACATGCAAACTATTTCATTTAAAATGGTTGAAACCGATGAGTGTTTAGAGAGCACCCTCTTGAGTTTTAATGGCTCTTTTTGAATTATGACGTACTTTTGAATTGGTCATTTGTAATGTTTTATTACTTTCGAGCATGGTGCAGGTGTAGGTTTTGGTTAGTAAAATTTAGTTTGACCCAAACTGTACTATCTTTACCAGAACTCAACAATCCCTTTAGATAATTTCATAATTTACTTTCCACGAACATTTTGTTTTAAGCAAATACTTACTATCATATCAGTCAAATAGTGCGGTCCTCCATTTTTTTGCTTTTTTTTTAAAACATACCTTGCTAATGTTAATAGTAGTTCAATACATTTGTAATTTACCCGTAGAGGACTAAATTTCCTTTAATTTGATATATGATAATGTACACTTAATTGTATGTCAATATGAAATATTTCAACAACAAGTAAAGCGTCCTGTTTATTTTTTTGCGGAGTATACATCGAACACTGTTTACAATATTTCTCACGAAGTTATACGAAAACTAACTAAGCTAAAACATACACAACTGAAGAAAGGTTTATACAATGTCAATGTGTAATCCTGCCTATTATCTGATATGTCCACTGAGTGATGGTGAAAATTCCATGGTTAATGAATGTCACATGACTAATTAATGGACGAAAATGCAAAGTGATGTTTCCTAACTCGTGGCACGGACTTTCTATACACTAACTTGAACATAACATTAACATCTTGTGGGTAAATTGATATCCGAACACCAAATGATAAAATTATAAAAATTAAATAAGACCACTTCTACTGCTGCTACTACTACTACTACTACTACTACTACTACTACTACTACTACTACTACTACTACTACTACTATTACTACTACTACTACTACTACTACTACTACTACTACTACTACTACTACTACTACTACTATTACTA